>SJYQ01016287.1:65828-87681 GCA_006410935.1 Redunca redunca | reverse complement strand
TAATTTAGTAAAAAGTTATAAAATTAATTTTTGCATGATGACTATTAAATGATAATTTTAAAATTTCTCCTGAAGATTAACACTTTTTTGTCACCTTTAATGTAGACTATACAAAGAGTATTTGTTAAAAAAGAAAACATATTATGTTGGCTAAATAACATAACATTTTGTGTTACCTCATGGTGGAGGTAAGAAGTTGATTCATTCATTCATTCAACATTTATTGGACCCTTCTTATGTGTCTGACATTGTTCTCGATTTTGATGGAGACAATGTAAGGACTCCATTATTGTGGAGTTTACATTCTCAAGTAGTTGCTGTGTTGAAGATATTTTCTTTTAGTACTTGGAGGAGGCGTGGGAGTCTTCAACTTTATCTCTATTTTCTATTGCTGAGGAGTGACAGCAATAATAAATAGTTACACTGCAGAATATTTAGACAATATATGTGAAAAGTACAAACTGAGTTTATATATTTGGGAATGTTTGACCATATAAACAAATCTTTTTTGCCACCCTAATGTGAAAGTAAGAATAATGATATGTTTTCTTTCCTCAGTTGTCAGTGGCTAATAATAGGCTGGTGCGGATGATGGGGGTAGCCAAACTGACCCAACTCAGGGTGTTAAATTTGCCTCATAATAGCATTGGCTATGTGGAAGGCCTAAAGGAACTGGTTCATTTGGAATGGCTGAATTTGGCAGGAAATAATCTCAAGGTGAATTCTTTCTTTCTTTTTTTTTTAGTAGTTTTTTTTTTTTAACTTCACAAAAGTATTTGCTATGAAAAAGGAATTTAAGCAGTAGAGAATTAAGTAGAATAAAAAATGAAAGTATCCACTCCCATTCCCCAGAGATAATTTCGGTTACCATAAACTCAAAAAAACAAAATCTCATTTTGAAAATTCATGCAGAATTAAGCTCTGTGTGCATGTTTAATGGTACAGAGGAGAATAGAATGTTTTAAAAGTCAGGAGCTCTCAATTCTGGTCCTGCTTCCACCACTTAGTAACTCTTATCATTTTGGTAAGTTAATCAGTATTTCTGTGTCTTTTTTTTTTTTTTTTATTGTCTGTATTTTTTGTTTCCTGTGTCTTATTTTTTGATATTGTAGACAAGGGAACTGTCTTAAATGAAGAGAACTGACTTAAGCGTGTAAGGTTTGCTCTTCTAACCACCTTAACTGTTTTAAGTTATTCAGTCTCATGACAGCCTATAAAGTAGGTACAATCTTCATGTGTATTATATAGATGAAGAAACTGAAGTACAGAGAAGTTAAGTAACTTGCCTAAGCTCACACAGTCCAGAAGTTGCTGAGCCAGGATTTGAATCCAGGCAGTTTAGCTCCAACGTTAACTTGTAAACTCTATACTATATCAACTGTCATGTGTCATCACTGTTCCTTCAAGCTGTAAGTATCTGGCATGATATGATCCTCTGCTCTAGAGGGATAATGAAGGTAGAAACTTGCTCTATAACAATATGCCAAATTCTGTTGCCACTGCCTAGTCTTTCTCTTGCTAAGCACTGCTCCTCTGCTTCTGACAATAAGAAAGAGGGAAGAGGGTCAGCTACAAGGAAGTAGGAAGCTACAAGGAAGACTTTCATTTTTTGATTTTGTGTGCATGAAATACATTTCCTTTTCTTGTAATAGGCCATGGAACAAATTAACACCTGCACCTCTCTACAACATCTCGATTTATCAGACAATAACATACCCCAGATAGGTGATCTATCTAAATTGGTATCACTGAAGGTAAGTGTCTTTTCTATGTCATTTCTGAAATTTTATACTAAAATACCAAGAGAAAGTGACCTAATTGATCTATATATAGATCTGCAAGAATAAATTGTGTTCATGATGATAAAAATTCTATTCAGTTCAGTTCAGTTCAGTCGCTCAGTCGTGTCCTACTCTTTGTGACCCCGTGAATCGCAGCACGCCAGGCCTCCCTGTCCATCACCAACTCCCAGAGTTCACTCAAACTCTCGACCATCGAGTCAGTGGTGCCATCCAGCCATCTCATCCTCTGTCGTCCCCTTCTCCTCCTGCCCCCAATCCCTCCCAGCATCAGTCTTTTCCACTGAGTCAGCTCTTCGCATGAGGTGGCCAAAGTACTGGAGTTTCAGCTTTAGCATCATTCCTTCCAATGAACACCCAGGACTGATCTCCTTTAGAATGGACTGGTTGGATCTCCTTAGTGTACCAGAAATTAAGTATGAAACTTTTCGTTGTTAATTTCTATTACTGATTTACTTTAACAAAAACTGGTCATTGTAGTTAAAGTTAATGCTTATTTACTGTTCAGCAAACATGATGAAATTCCCTTCATGCCTAGTCCGTCAACATTAGTAGCTTTAGTTGTATAGCATCAATAGTATATAACATGTTGGTGCGGTTAAGAGTAATGATTCCTGTTTGACACTGAAGATTGCTATTTCCTTTTAGTGGTAGATATTATTAAATTATCAAAATTAACCTCACTTTAGAAAGTCTGTGGCCTTATAGCACTTTTATGGAGGGGAATGCAATAAAATAAATATGTAACAGTTGGAATCAACAGCTTCATAAAACATGAGTAGGCTTTTTTCATATTTGAACTCCGTTGGATACCATTAGCGTGAGATGAATTCATTAAGCCTCAGAAATAGTATTATTAGCTCAACTTTTGCCATTTTTTTTAGCAGAAATCATTTTTAGCAACAATTACTCTAAACAATTTGATGTAGCCACGTACTGAGAGAATTCAAACAAACTAAAGATGATTGAAAGTTTTTTTTTTCCTGGAATGGAGGCATGATTACTTTATCAGAATCCTGGTGTTGAGAGTCTTCAGTTTATTTTTCATTGTTGCTGTCTTAATTTGAATTTGAGTCAGGTTTATCAAGTACAGTCTACCTTCCTCAAGTTTTAAGTTACCAAGAGAATATAGTTGCAAATCATAGTTTGTGGGTTATATCTCTCTTTTGGAAAATTTGCTTTCTACCTGATTGTTTCTCTTTTTTGTTGTCGTTGTTTTGGCGGCATGCAGGATATCTTATTTCCCTAACCATTGGAACCTGTACCCTCTGCAGTGGAAGCACAGGGTCCTAATCACAGGACCACCTGGGAATTCCCTGTAGCTTTTTGTTTCAGTGAATGTTTTCTTTCACTTTTCTCACCCTCTATTTTGATGTTTTAAAAGGAAATGAACAAGTATGTTGAAAGTTGGTCAAGTTTAAATAACTTAGAACATGCCTTTTGCTAAACTAAGCATATGTTATTTGGCAACTCTTTAAACTTTCTTGAGCTTAGAATATGGATGTGAAAAGAGAGTTGGACCAAATGGCCACCTAAGAGCCTTCTAGTGTTAACAGTCTTTATGTGTGATGAGAAGTTATAATAAAATAGATCACTTTCCTTTTGTATACATTATTTTGGTTTTATCAAAATAGACCAGTTTGTCTATTTCCATTTGTAATTCATTACATTTTTACTTTCAAGACCCTGCTTTTACATGGAAATATCATCACCTCTCTTAGAATGGCACCTGCTTATCTACCCAGATGTCTTGCTATACTTTCTTTGGCGGAAAATGAAATCCGGGACTTAAATGAGGTAAAATTTGAGGGTATCTTATGGGATCCTGGGAGCTGGAATCTTAGGAGAGATGCAGGAAAAGGTGGTGAGCTTGCTTTAGATGAGCATCTTGGAAGAAACTGCTATCAGGGTGAAACACTTGGCTCCAGAAGACCATTATTTTTCTTTCCACTTTTATTTAATGTCAGTAGGTTATTAAGGCTTAATTTCATTTGTAATGCTGCACTCTTCACTGGGAAGTGATTGTTGGTGGAGGGACATCTACATTAAAGGGGTTAATAAGGCATACTCTGTACCTTTTTCTGGCTTCTATTATGTTTTCAAACTAGGGTTCTCTTTGCTAGGAAGCAGTGCTTTCTAAAGGACTTTGTGCAGCAAGAACAGATGGCCATATTGTTGGAATTTTTGGAGTCAGTGGATAATATAAGAGTGTTACTTGTCACTTTTCAAAACAAGAGGGAAATTGTTGCATTCTCAAACTGCCAGAGATGTGTAATCAGCAGAAGCCCTGTGCTTGCCACTGAGTAGTCCATTTCATTCAACAAAGATGTCCTTTGTTCCAGGTCTCTTTTCTGGCATCCTTAACTGAACTGGAACAGTTGTCAATCATGAACAATCCATGTGTGATGGCAACGCCTTCCATCCCAGGGTTCGACTATCGGCCATACATCGTCAGCTGGTGCCTAAGCCTCCGAGTCCTAGATGGTTATGTGATTTCTCAGAAGGAAAGGTGAACATGACCCCTTTAATGTCACATTTATCATGGAAATTAACTGACAAGCTCATTACTAGCTTACTACAAATTAAGAAGCTGAATATTGCTTGAAATATAAATTTAGAAATTAGTCATTCAGTTCAGTTCAGTTGCTCAATTGTGTCCTACTCTTTGCGACCCCATGAATTGTAGCACGCCAGGGCTCCCTGTCTTATCACCAACTCCCGGAGTTTACCCAAACTCATGTCGATCGAGTCAGTGATGCCATCCAGCCATCTCATCCTTGGTCGTCCCCTTCTCCTCCTGCCCCCAATCCCTCCCAGCGTCAGGGTCTTTCCCAATGAGTCAACTCTTCACATGAGGTGGCCACAGTATTAGAGTTTCAGCTTCAGCATCAGTCCTTCCAAAGAAATCCCAGGGTTGATTTCCTTCAGAATGGACTGGTTGGATCTCCTTGCAGTTCAAGGGACTCTCAAGAGTCTTCTCCAACACCACAGTTCAAAAGCATCAATTCTTCGGCGCTCAGCCTTCTTCACAGTCCAACTCTCACATCCATACATGACCACAGGAAAAACCATAGCCTTGACTAGATGGACCTTAGTCGGCAAAGTAATGTCTCTGCTTTTGAATATGCTATCTAGGTTGGTCATAACTTTTCTTCCAAGAAGTAAGCTTCTTTTAATTTCATGGCTGCAGTCACCATCTGCAGTGATTTTGGAGCCCCCAAAAATAAAGTCTGACACTGTTTCCACTGTTTCCCCATCTATTTCCCATGAAGTGATGGGACCGGATGCCATGATCTTCGTTTTCTGAATGTTGAGCTTTAAGTCAACTTTTTCACTCTCCTCTTTCACTTTCATCAAGAGGCTTTTTAGTTTCTCTTCACTTTCTGCCATAAGGGTTATTCATTAGTGCAGTTGAATAGTAGGCTTCCCTGGTGGCTCAGACAGTAAAGCATCTGCCCGCAGTGTGGGAGACCCAGGTTAGTAGACGCTGTGTTGTTCATTTAGGATTTTCTATCTTTTCTAAAAAAGGATAATAAATAAGTATCAGTCTTAGAGGTTGGGGCTAGTGAGTTTAATTTCATGCCCAACATACAACAAATTGAGCTCTAAAGATTCTTTTGTTATTCAGTTGTTTGGGGCTTAGAGCATTTCTATATAGAGACCATGTTATGGGTGCTGTGTAGGATTTTAGATCAGTCCCCCAAAAACTTGCATCCATCATATTGCAAAGACACTATTAATAACAACTTTGGACCCAACTACTCTTTATGAAAGTGACTGTGGGAAAATGCATGCAAAGTTCCAGTTTGGAGCTGGTAGCAGACATACTGACTGATCCTCACCTTCTAGCTATGAAGCAGTGGAAGTGGGAATCCCATTTCTGTAGATCATTGATGATTTCTTCAGCTCAGAACTAGGACCCCTGCATGATGGGGTCTTCTGGAAGCTGGCACATGATCAGTAGGATCAGAGCTATAGGGGTGGTAAGGATCAAGGTTGTAGAGAAGAAGGGGTGGGGTTAGAGAGGATAGTGAGAATTGAGATGACTGTATCCTCATCACTGCCTCCTTCCACCTCCTCTTTTCACTGCATTCATGGGCTCAAGACACGTCGTACTCTTCTCACCGTTTTTGTTCTTCTGTTGCAGAGACGGATAGTCACTTGGTGGGGGGGTTTCCAGTGGGAGGAGGAGTGGTAGATACTGACAGGGTTTTCCTTGTCTTTCTCCCTTCTGTTCTCATCTCGTTGTGAACAAGGTGGGGGCGGTGAGGAATGGCAGCCAGGAGCTACACAGCGGTGGTGCCGAGGAAGGCTGATGTATGTCAGCTCTAGTTTGCCTGCAAACAGGTGTGGCTTTTCATTTTTCCTGCAGTGAGTGCTGCTTTGTACTCAAACACCTTGTTGGTGTTTCAAACTTGGTTAATTCTAAAGCTGGAATATGGACTTACTTGGATTTTCTTTTAAGAGAAAGACGTTACCAGATTTTTATAGGGGACTGGTAGCATTTTCACATGTGGGAAGTACCATGGTGAGATGGGCCGAGAGAGGACTGGTAGCATGTTCACATGTGGGAAGTACCAAGGTGAGGTGGGCCGAGATAAGGGTTTGGCATAAAAAGAGGCCTGGGAGGAAAAATGAGACCTCGTCAGGAGAGAGAAGAGAAAGCTTCACGTCTTTCCCTACCACCCACTAGCTGTGTGGCCTGGGCAAGTTCCTTAACTTCTTTGATCTTTAGTTTTCTCATCTGTAAAATCTGGTATGCTCTGAGGATTAAAGATTGAGGGTTAAGGATAATGGGTATAGCATACTGATCATGGGGTAGGGGCTTAATAAATAATAATTTGCATTATTTGTAGCCTGTCAGGCTCCTCTGTCCCTGGGATTTTCCAGGTAGTAATACTGGAGTGGATTCCCATTTCCTCCTCCAAGTGATCTTCCTAACCCAGGGACTGAACCCACATCTCCTGCATTGCTAGTGAATGCTTTGCCACTGAGCCTTTGGGGAAGCCCATTACATAGGTAGGGATAAGGACTAGGAATTGAAGAGGTTTTTGTTTGTTTTTGGCTGTATCACTCAACTTATGGGATCTTATGGGATTGAACCTGGACCCTCAGCAGTGACAGCTTGGAGTCCTAACCACTGGAATGCCAGGCAATTCCTCACAAACTGTGTCTTTATACTGTGGAAATGGTTTTAATCAAAGTGACTTAAAGGTGAATTTGCGTCTTTTTAAAAAACTTTCTCCCTAAAGTTTTACAAATGTCTAATTTTAGAGATTTCAGGAGGTTGGGAAGAGTAAACTTTTTTTGAGGGGGTAGCTTCTCTCTCTGATTCTCTCTCTGTGGGGTTCAGTTCAGTTCGGTCACTTAGTAGTGTCCGACTCTTTTTGAGACCATGGACTGCAGCACGCCAGGCTTCCCTGTCCATCACCAACTCCCGGAGCTTACTCAAACTCGTGTCCATCAGATCGGTGATGCCATCCAACCATCTCATCTTCTGTCATACCTTCTCCTGCCTGCCTTCAATCTTTCCCAGCATCAGGGTCTTTTCAAACGAGTCAGTTCTTCCCATCAGGTGGCCAAAGTATTGGAGCTTCAGCTTTAGCATCTGTCCTTCCAATAAATATTCACAACTGATTTTCTTTAGGATTGACTGGTGTGTTCTCCTTGCTGTCCAAGGGACTCTCAAGAGTCTTTTCCAACACCAGAGTTCAAAAGTATCAGTTCTTTGGCGCTCAGCTTTCTTTATACTCCAACTCTCACATCCATACATGACTACTAGAAAAACCATAGCCTTGACTAAATGGACCTTTGTTGGCAAAGCAATGTGTCTTTTTAATATGCTGTCTAGGTTAGTCATAACTTTTCTTCCAAGGAGCAAGCGTCTTTTAATTTCACAGCTGCAGTCACCATCTGCAGTGATTTTGGAACCCCCAAAATAAAGTCTGTCACTGTTTCCATTGCTTCCCTATCTATTTTCCATGAAGTAATGGGGCCAATTGCCATGATCTTAGTTTTCTGAATGTTGAGTTTTAAGACAACTTTTTCACTCTCCTCTTTCACTTTCATCAAGAGGCTCTTTAGTTCTTCACTTTCTGCCATAAGGGTGGTGTCATCTGCCTATCTGAGGTTACTGATAATTCTCCCGGAAATCTTAATTCCAGCTTGTGCTACATCCAGCCCAGTGTTTCTCATGATGTACTCTGCATATAAGTTAAATAAGCAGGATGACAATATACAGCCTTGATGTACTCCTTTCCCTATTTGGAACCAGTCTGCTGTTCCATGTCCAGTTCTAACTGTTGCTTCCTAACCTGCATACAGATTTCTCAGGAGGCATGTCAGGTGGTCTGGTATTACCAACTCTTTTAAGAATTTTCCAGTTTGTTGTGATAGCATATAATTTAGAAATAGTTTAAATGTAATACTTTAGAATATCTATATAATCACCATTGAAAAGAAGACTAAATGTAACCAGCACTGCAGAGGTCTTCTTTGTCCCACTCATCGTAACTCCCCTCGCCACTATAGTGACTTTTTGATAATTGAGAAAGATTATTTTTTTTCCTTGTTGCTATGGAGCTCCCACCATAGTAGCTAAAATTAGAAGTATGAGCAATATGTTTAATTTTGATGGCTATGTAAAGCAATTGGCACTCTCATTAACTGTTCTAGGAGTATAAATCGTGCAGCCACTTTGAAAAACTAACAGTATTTACTGAATTTAAACATATAAATACCCTATGACTTAACAGTTTGACTCTGCTATATACCCTAGAGAAATAGGAACTTATGTATGCTGAAAAAAATGCGTAAGCATGTTCATAGCAGTCTTATTCATAATCACTCCAAACATAATCACTCCAGCCTTATTCATAATCACTCCAATTTGGGAGCTATGTGGGACTTTTGAGAAATGTCAGTCTGTAAAGAAATAAATACAATGCTGTTATCACATCTCAAAAAATTTAACAGTAATTCCTTAATATCACCAAATATTAAGTGCTTATGTTTAGTCCTCATAAATGCAGTTTTTAAATAGAATTTTGGAAACTGGTTCCAAATAAGACCATACAACGTAGTTGCTTGATGTATTTAAAATATATCTTTCTTGCTCTCTTGTTCAGTATCTTAAAAGTTTACTGTTTATGGCATGCTGCATGTGTTGGCTGTGCTGATTTGGTCGTTTTCACTTGGGGTCTTGTGGTGTGATCACAGTCAGGGCTGGAGTCATTTAAGAGGTCAACTTGGCTAGAGGTCCAAGATGACGCTTTCAGATCTCTCTATGGGCCGGCCCCCTGTCTCTCTGCTTTGCTTTCTTTTCTCTTTTTGGTTATTGAAGAAATCAGATTCTTTGACCTACAGAGTTTCCTACAGTGCTTATTTTGCCAATTGCTGCGTCCCCATGTGCTTTGACATACTCTCCCCTTTTGTGTTTTCTGTAAATGGGTAGTTGGAGGTGGAGTTTTGATCAGATTTTTGTGGGGTCAAGGACAACTTTTTGGGTCCTGTTGAGAGGCGCATGGTATCTGGTTGTCTCTTATGTTATGAGAAGCTATTAACAATTAGTGCCTAAGTCCTTTAATTCATTGAGAGTTGCAAAATGGTGAAATTTTAATTCTATAATTCATTTTAAAATAAGCTGGAATACTTCTGTGAAGTAACTATTGGGTTACTCATTGGTATAGTTTGTATAGGAAAGATGGAATTAATAATATTTAATTTTCCCCCTTTATCAGTTTTTAAAAATGATGAGATGGTACCTCACTAGCATCCTTCAACTGTGACCAGTTGGCTTTAAAAAAGCTATCATTATGAACTAATGGATTTAAACACAATTTATGTATTTAGGTACCTCAGTTTGACAGTGAATGGAGGGAATACTTATTGCTTTTTTGAAGGTAACTTTAAAATATTTGGAACCATTTAGTACAAATCACTGGAAGTGCCCCTAAGCAAGAACAAATGTTTAAACCATTACAAGAGTAAGGAGAGTAAAGCAGAGGGTAATTTTTCTTTTTAACTTAAATGTTATTCATGAAAAACAACTAGTGATGCTGGAAAGGCAAATTAAGAAGGAAGATCATTATTGCTTGAAAATGTATCTTGTCTACCCCAGTGCCAGCCCTTCTTTCTGTCCCCCAATTCCAGTTTAAAAGCTGAATGGCTGTATAGTCAAGGCAAGGGGAGAGCGTATCGGCCTGGCCAGCACATCCAGCTTGTCCAGTATCTGGCTACAGTCTGTCCTCTCACTTCTACGCTGGGCCTTCAAACTGCAGAGGATGCCAAGCTAGAGAAGATCCTGAGCAAGCAGAGGTGAGTGCAGTTATCTGTAGTGGCTGATGAGACTTTCCTGCAGAGTTAGCAGGATTGGAGAGAGTGCTGCAGCCACGTTTCTGGACCCCTGGGGCCCTGGTCACCACAGCGGTCTTGCAGAGGAGCCGAACCATGCAGTGCAGTTTGGCTTCCTCCCCAGCAGCTGCATTGCTTGCTAGTCATTTCCTGAGTGGGGAGAGCCCAGCAGCCTGGCAGCCTGGGGTTTAAAATGACTTCATTTGTTCTTTTAATGTGGGTGTTTTACATGGGCTTTAAAATACTAACGTTATAGAGACTTCCCTGGTGGTGCACTGGTTAAGTATCTGCCTGGCAATGCAGGAGTCACAGGTTTGATTCCTGGTCCCAGAAGATGGCACATGCTGTGGAGCAGCTAAGCCTGTGCACCGCAGCTGCTGAGCCCGAGCTCTAGAGCCCAAGCTCTGCCACAGAGAGGCCACGTGCAGTGAGAAGCCTGTGCACCAGAACAAAGAGTAGCTCCCACTCACCACAGCTAGAGAAAGCCCAGCAGAGCAACAAAGACCCAACGCAGGCAAAAGTAAATAATAAATAAAGCTTTTAGAAAAAAACATTAAAAAAAAAATACTGACGTTATATAGCTAGAAGCATTTTTAGTAGTCGCTTCTTTCATCAGAGATCCTGTCTTTGAAGGTTTGTGTGTGTATACTTATGATGGTGTCTGACTATGTGATTTAAAAATAAATTTCTTAGCATTTTCTTTCCATGAGACTTCATAATTTCGAGGTCATTAAAGGTATGTACTTTGAAAACTTGTAAACTTCTCCCTTCTTGACATTGTTACCTGTCGAATTGTTGAAGGAAGCAGAGAAGCTTTCTTTTTTTGATTTGTGTTAAATCACATGAGGTATTCTGATTTTAGATTTCACCAGAGGCAGTTAATGAACCAGAGCCACAATGAAGAGTCGTCTCCTGTTGAATCAAGGACATCATTTGTGCCAGAGCATTCCAGCCCCATTCAAGATGGCCAGGTAGTCCCAGAAAGCGGTAAGAAGTTAACTGATCTCTGGTCCTTTTTTGTTTGATCTATTTAGTATCATAAAACAGGAAACAGTACATATTTTCAGAATGTTTTACTTGTTAGCTCAAGTGAACATTTGGATCTTTTATTTTATTACATATGTGTATTACACAAATGGCAGCTTCCCTTTTGTCTCAGTGATAAAGAATCCACCTGCCAATGCAGGAGATGTGGGTTCAACCCCTGGGTCAGGAAGATCCCTTAAAGAAGGAAATGGCAACCCACTCTAGTATTCTTGCCTAGAAAATTTCATGGACAGAGGAGGTTGGCAGGCTATACAATCCATGGGGTCATGTTGCAAGAGTCAAACACGACTTAGTGGCTAAACAACAACAATATACACAGACATCTATAACTATTAAATGTCTTAATTTTTGAAAACATTCAGAGGACTGCCACCTTTTGACTTGACCTAGTACTTTGATTATTTTTATGATTATTGCAAGAATTTAGTTTCTTAAAAATATTTGGTTTGATATTTTAAGGCATTTTGGAGGAAATAACTGAGATGATTTCATTGCCTTTTACTATATTTGAGGGATTAAATTTCATTAAAGAGGTACAACTGAAAAAAAATCCCTCCTTAAATATTTGTTTCCAGTGATGTTCTGTTGATTCTTTTAGAACCCGTCATCCAAGTCAATTCTTGGGTTGGGATAAGCAGTCATGATGACCAATCACATGCTGTTAAGAATAACTTTCCAACCTCTGTACACACTGCAAGATATTCTCGAAATGACCTGCACCTGGAAGACATCCAGACTGATGAGGACAAGTTAAATTGCAGTCTCCTCTCTTCAGAGTCTACTTTTATGCCAGTTGCATCAGGACTCTCTCCAGTATCACCTACAGTGGAGCTGAGGCTGCAAGGCATTAACTTGAGCCTAGAAGATGATGCTGCTGCAGATGAATCTGTGAAAGGGCCAGAAAACCAGAGCTTACCAAACAAGGAAGAGGAAAAGGCTTTGGGGGCTGCAAATGAGAATTCTGTTCAGATGACAAAAAGTGCAGTTGGTACAGAGGTAAATGAGAAAGATGGACTGTTAGTTTGTCCTGAGCCAACAGTCACCAGTGCTGGCTTGAAGGATCACACCCACAGTCTTACGTCTTTTCCTGAGTCAGTTGGACACAATGTCTTCTATACGCAGCCAGACAGTGAAGAAGCCAGGTCTCAAATAGCTTCAGAGAAACTTCCCTGCAGGCTGTTAACCCAGAAATCTGTTCCTTTGGGACAAGATAAAGTTGCACTCCAGAAACTGAATGAAGCAGCCACCAAGCTTCAGGCCTGTTGGCGGGGCTTTTATGCCAGGAACTACAACCCACAAGCTAGAGATGTGCGCTATGAAATCCGTCTTCGCAGGATGCAAGAACACATTGTCTGCCTAACTGGTGAAATACGGAGGTGGGTGAGAAGTCTGTTTTAAGGCTTTTACTGTGAAGATGCTGTTTTGTTGGTTTGGGGGTGTCAGATTCTTAGCTCTGATTCAGAACACTGAATCAAACTCGTGGCAGGGACACTTTCCATACCATGTTGCCACTCTAGGTTTGCCTCTAACACTGTACTGAAAGCAGCTTGAGAGCAAGGCCTGCAATATGTGCCTCCGTATCTAGTGCTGAGATTGGAAGAACATAGATGCAGCGTAGCAGTAAATGTTGGATGAAATGCATGCCTTATGGACATCTATGTACCTAGACACAGAAGATACAGAAAATGTAGAAAAACTGAATGAGTGTAAAAATGAGAAGATGAGGAAGTCTACATAGAACCCAGTAGATGACATAAGAATTAAGGAAAACAGTAGGGACTTAGAAAGGGTTAAAATTTGGGGGCTATGGTGGAAGTTATGTGTTCATTCTATGGCTTACATGTTTTCATGACTGTCACCCAGGGAAATTAGGATTTCATAGATTTATTCTGAGTAGCAGTACTGCACCTGGCAGTATTTACTGAGATTATCAAGTGGGAGAGGAGGAAGAGTAAAAGAGACTGAGAAGGGACAGCCAGAGTGGAAGGAAAACTGGGATAGAGTGTGTCCCAGCTCCAGCAGGGCCATGTTTCAAGAGAGAAGAGAGGTGCTGTAACAGGACCGAGACCTGTATACCAGATTCAGCAACTGGCAGTGACTGTGTGTTGAAGGTCCCCAAAACTATCCCCAGGTTTGATTTGTAAAAAGGACTCTTGACTCAAAAAAAGCTATTCTTTATGATCATGTTTATTATGGTTCATTAGAGTGAAAGAATATAGATTACAGTCAGCAAAGGAAGAAGACACACAGGGCAAACTTTTGGAGAGACCAAGTTCCAGCTTCTAGTTGTCTTCTTCCAGTGCAGTTTTATAGGTGGGGCTCAATTCTTAAAGCAACAATGAGTGCAAACACATGAAGTATTGCCAATCCCGGAGCTTGCTCAAGCCTTGGCATCTGGGGTTTTTATTGGTGGACAGTCACCTAGGTCAGTCCATATGACTGACCTTAACTACTCAGACCTCAGCCCCCACCCAAGGTCAAACCAATAACATTGTAGCCCAGGGTCTCAGGTGGACCAAACTGGTATTCACCGTAAAGCACATTGTTAGCATAAACCAAGGTCTCAGAGGTACAAAGGTGCTCTAATCAAGCAGGATATTCCAAAGGTTTAGAGGTTATCTCTCAGAAGCTGGACAAGGCCAGTCCTGTCTTTAGGATGTTTGAGTTTGAACATTTCAGTCCTTCTAAGTTAACCCTTTCCTACCCAGTGAGCATCCTAAGAGTAGCTTCAAGGGGTAGTGGGATGAAGTCAGTTTGGAAAGGACTGAATAGTGAAAGAGAGGTGAAGAATGAGCACAACCAGCTTTGGATGAGTGTTGCTGTGAGGAGGAGAAGAGAGCAGGTGGTTGCCAGAGGAGAATCTGGAATTAAGAAGCTTCTTTTTTAAAGATGGGAGATACAGAGGAGGTTTATGTGTTGGTGGAAATGATTCAGTAAGGAAGGAAAAACTGATGGTGCAGAGCAATCAAAGAAGTGCAGGGCGGAAGTTCTTGAGAAGGTGAGAGAAGAGGTTCGGTGCACAAGCGGAGGGAGTGAGGTAGGAGCAGGGGAGGGTAAGGTGGTAGGTATTGATGGTGGGGGATGAGGAAGTCCTGTCTGATGGGTGCTTCTCTTTTTTCAGTAATATACAAGATGTGGTCAGCACTTGGAAATGAGGGGGTGAGGATGTGAGATGAGAGGCTGAAGGAGAGAGGTGTGAAGTATGGAGTATTTATCTTAAAAGTGAACTTACAAAGGGAATGGAGAATTGCTGGATACTATGAGGAAAAACTTAAAAGTGTGAAACAATAAGTGAAACTGTAGTATTTATCAGCAACTCTCAGCTGTTCTGTTCTGATTTTGGACCCGGTTCAGCCAGGAGTGGGTTTTTTTCCCAGGTGAATATGGTAGGGGAGAGAGGGAAGATCAAGGGAGCTGAAGACTTTTTGAAGGGAGATGATTATAGTGATAGATCTTGAAATTTAAATGAGGTAAAAGGAAAGACAGGAAAAAGACATAATTTGTACGGTGATCATAGATGAGGATTGGGTGTCCAGGTTGTTGCAGATTGTGGCAAGAACAAGTGAACTGGGAGGTTTGTGTTGGTGCTTGAAATCATTTTTTTAAATGGTGTAGTCAAAATACTTGAGTCTAGAGTGGGACTGACATGACTTAGCAATTACACCGCCACCACTACCAGAGTGGGACTGAAGATGATTGTTAGATAGAGCATCCAAGTGAATGTCAAGGGCTCCAGAAATGACCAGGGCAACAGGGCAGAGAAGAATACTAGTGCTGAGGCTTCAGTGAATGGGGGCCGATAGTGAGAGCTCAGTACCTGAAAAAGAGTTTGGGGAAATTTAGCAGGATGGCTGGAGTTCTTGCAGGAGGAAGGTTAAGAATCATTTGTAAACAGCAGTGGGAAGCAGTGTTCTGACCCTGATGAAAAAAACAGCTGCTACTTGAGAGGGCTACAGGGCCCTTGGAAATGCGTCTGATTTGGTCAAGGAAAAGTTCAGAGAAGAATCTGAATGTGTATATGGGGGTTTGCTGATTATAATTCAGGAGTCCTACATGGTCCAGTAAGAAGGCTTGAGGGGCTGGAGAAAGTAGGTCAAAGTTTCAGAACAAAATGGGATGACAGTTTAAGAGATACTGGACAGCTAAGGGGACCATAGGTCTGTAATAAGTTTTAAGTATGGAAGGGGGACAGTGAGCCCACAGTGAAACTTTAATGAATGAGGGGAAGTTATGCACAGGGAAGTCTGTTGATGATAGCAAGGAGTATGTCAGGACTTGGAGCAAACAGGGATGTGAAATTTGATGGGATTAATCCTGCTGGTCTCTTCAAAGAGGAGACCAGTTCTCTTCTTCTCTTTGAAGCTGTGATCCTGATCCTTTCTGTTGCTCTTGTTCCTTCTGTATGTTTGGCTGCAAAATTGGGGCCAGATAAAAAAAAGCCACTTAATATTTTATTTTTCAGTACTAGCAATACTTTGTAGAATCAGTATAATCTGAATTTCAGTCACATCTAATTTGGCTTCTATGTTGAGTCATAGTTTAAAACTAAAGTTTCACTTAGATATTCTAAAAGTGGAAAGCTCTTATTATATTATTCTCTTTACAATGTGTATGTTTATTTGTCATAATAAGAAGTACAATTCAAAGCACCCTTTTTTGTGTCAGTAATGGACTTTGAACTATTGTAGATTAAGAAAAGAAAGAGATGAAGAACGGATTCAAAAATTTGTTCAAGAAGAGGCTGTCAGATTCCTTTGGAACCAGGTAAGCCCCTTCCTGCTGACTTACCTACTGTGTAAATGAAGAAAAATTCTAGATTTACTGAGATAATCATAGAATAGTTACAGGTGAGGTAGCACCCTTTCTCAAGGTTAAGGATGTAGTTAATGTTCACTGCCACTAACTCTGAACTAGGACAGTTCATTTTGTTACATTTTATTTAATCTGAACAAAAATACTTTCATAATTTTGACCAGAAAGATAAAGAACTATAACACTGACGGAAAGTGCTAAATTGAAGGATATTGGACAACTGTCCAATAGATATAAAAGGCCCAAATTAAGTTTCAAGTAGCTGTCTTGTTTTATCTTTTAAGACTACTTGAATGAAAGATGATTGAAACAGTGTGTGATGGCTACAGTATGCATGTCCTAAAAAGTCCACATGACTTCCAGGTAGAGAGTTTGAATCCTGAAACAGCACGCTATGGGGACAGTTCAGATATCGGTTTTACTACTATTGTATCCCCACAAATAGTTCTCGGTGATTATTCCTTGGAAGTATTTTTAGAAAAGAATTTGTTATAATAGGATTTTATCTATACTGTTATTTTTGAAAATACACAGTAAAAGGTCTGGAACGATACATATCAAACTACTATCAAGGATTACCCTGAAGGATGGTCTAAGGGAAACTAAAAAAATCTCTATATTGCTTTCTTGTTGCATATGTTATAGTAAAATTCTGAGGTTCTAAGCATACTTTGAAAGTGTAAAGGTCCGGGAATCCCTGGCAGTCCAGTGGTTAGAACTGCACCCTTCCACTGCAGGGCGCGTGTGTTTGATCCCTAGTCAGGGAGCTAAGATCCCACAAGCTGTGTAGCATGGCCAAAAGAAAGAAAAAGAGGTAGAGATCGTATCTTTAAGACCTCCAGGAATTTTTAGCTATTTTAGAGTTGTGTATACTTCATTGTTAGGTTTTTTCCCTCTCTTTTTAAAATGATTAATTTTGGGCTATGCTGGGTCTTCATTGCTGCAAGAGGGCTTTCCGTGGTTACAGGAAACGGGGGCTACTCTTCGTTGTGGTGCTCAGGCTTCTATTGAGGTGGCTTCTCTTGTTGCAGAGCACAGGCTCTAGGCACACCAGTTTCAGTAGTTGTGGCACATGGCCTCTGCGGTGTGTAGAATCTTCCCAGACCCTGCGTTGCCCGCATGGGCTGGGGGATTCTTATCTACTGTACCACCAGGGGAAATCCTACATTGTTAGTTTTTAAAAACTCTTATCTGAAATGGATATCTAGCATGAGACTTCCGTTTTAGAGAATCTACTCATATTAATAGGTTCTATTGTGTCTTGTTAAATAGACGTCAGTGTGTTGAGAACCTTATTGACCCCTTAGTGAGTTGTTTGTGCGTTATTGTGCTTCTGATTATCTTTCTAGTAGGAGCAAGTGAATTGCTTTGACCCATCCCCGCTTTCCTGCTTTCCAACAACGTGAACCACTTTTGCCAACCAGGTCTAAGCTGGGGGTGCTGTGGAAAGGATCAGGGGAGTCAGGACATTTCTAACTGCAGTTTTGCCATCTGCCGTTTACCAACTTCCTGAGTGTAGGGGGGAAAAAACCCTCAAAGGACAGTTGTAAAATAGGGATGATTTATATTTTGTAGTGAAACTGTATCCTTTGGTTTGCAGGTAAGATCTCTACAAGCTTGGCAACAGACTGTGGACCAGCATCTAAGTTCCTGCCATATTGATGTTCCCCCTATATCAAGTACTCTGGTGCCATCTAAATCTCCTTTATTCACCCAAAGTCAGGAGCCATCTTCTGATCAAAATTCTGATTGGTTCATTGCTCCTGATGAAGCTCCTCAAGAGAAATCCTTACCAGAATTTCCAGACTCTGGTTTTCATTCCTCCTTAACTGAACAAGTTCACTGTTTACAGGATTCTTTGGATTTTGAAAAAAGTTCCACAGAAGGCAGTGAAAGTTCCATAATGGGGAATTCCATTGACACTGTCAAGTATGGCAAAGAGTCAGACGTAGGGGATGTTAGTGAAGAACATGGTGAATGGAGTAAGGAAGGCTCAAACAATGAGCAGGATAATAGTCTGCTTGAACAGTATCTAACTTCAGTTCAGCAGCTAGATGATGCTGATGAGAGGAGACACTTTGATGAAGGGACGGGAGATAGTAAGCTTCACCTACCTCATTCCCCTGAAAAGCTAGATGTCTTATCTGATAGTGCTTCTGTAGATGTCGCTCAAGGCGTATCTCCTGCTTTGCCATATGAAGTCAGCCAGACACCAGAGAATTGTGCATTACATGCAGAAGTACAAGGGCAGCAGTCAGAGTGTGATTCTACATTTCGGGTATTACATGTTGGTATTATTGTGTAGCATGTCTGGTTGCTTGAAAAGCAGAAGTCTATTTAATTGAAGAATATTTTCATGGCTTTTTTGGGGGGGGAAGAAGAATATTTCTCCCAATTTTGTTACTACTTTTTTTCCCCTGCAACCTAGGTACTGAGCTAAATCTTCCTTTTTGTTTTGTTAGCTTTTTATTTAGCTATAATGTTTCAAACAATATTTATATTGAAAGCCACATGCACTTTATTAGCAACTAAATTGCATCAACAGTGTTCCTATGCTTTGATGTATTCATTTCCTTTCAGAAATAAACTAGAATACCTTAAAGGAGATAGAAATTTTACTTTAAAGATACAAATAAGAGAATTTTTAATTCTTCTGTATGTGAGAAAGTTAATTATGTAGTGAGGAATGCAATTTGCTACAGTAAATATAAATGACATATAGGATTGTAAACTATTGAAATTTGCCAGCCTCTTTGGAGTAAGAACATGTGTTTTTAAGCCTTTTTCCTCCCTATGAATCCAGGAAAGACTTCTTGTAAGCAAACAGGAAAAAAGGTAAGATGATAGGATTTTTCGGTGGGGATAATTAAATTGTTTCATGGAAAACTTGAACGTTATGTATCAATTTTAACATATGAAGCAAAGTTGTCTGTCCAGAATTAAAGTGCAGCTTGTTTAAAGGGCAACACAAGAATATTTCTGTTAGGTATAGGCTCCATTCGCTTGGGATAATATCCCAGCAAACATTTATTATCTTTTCATTTAGTGATTTTTCACCCCATAGATAAGCATTCCCTGGTGGCTCAGTTGGTAAAGAATCCACCTGCAATATGGGAGATCTAGGTTCAATCCCTGGGTCAGGATGATCCCTGGAGGAGGGCATGGCAACCCACTCCAGTATTCTTGCCTGGAGAATCCCCATGGACAGAGGAACCTGGCAGGTCACAGTCCATGGGGTCACAGAGTCAGACGCAAGTGAGTGACTAAGCACATGCACAGATAAGCATTTATGTGCCAATATATTGCCAGAAATTAACGTACGCTTTCTTTGTTCCTACTTTATATTTGCTTATATATTTCAGCAGAGGCCCATGGTCATTTACTTCACTCTTGACCTCATAGAAAAGAACATTAAAATAATACCAGTGGTAGAATAGGAATGACATTTTTAATAAAGACTATTTTCCATCTAAATCTGAAAAAGTGCCACGTTTAGAAGACAACTTAATGGTGGTAAAGAAAAAATAAACCTCATTTATTTCTTTATTCATTTAAAAGAGTATATATCTGTAACTCCAGGAAGAAATGATAACATTGTGTTTGAATGTTAATAAATGTATTCGCAGATCAAGGATAATTTTTGGAAGCTTGAGATTCTAATCTTTGAGAATGTTCTAATATCATTGAACACACATATCTGACTTCCCCCCAGTCTGTGTGTACAATGATTTAAAACTATGGCAATAATTAAGTGTTCTTTAAATTTAGGTGCTAAATATGTATTCATTATTCAGTTACAGTCACTAGGTCCCCTTCTTTGAAGTTACATAAAATAAAAGCTGATCTTCCAAGAATAAAGTCAGGGATCACATGTTATACTATGTTGAGAGTTAGAAACATTTCCTCATTGTGGGTAAGATGTTCTTTTCTCAGTTTTTAAATATGTAGCACTCAGGTTGAGAAGAAATCCTGAGGTTGAGAAGAAATCCAGAATCTCTTGCAAAGGAAAGATTTTCTGTCTCTTATAAACAAACAGCAGTCTTACATTCAAAAGATTTTCCCTAGTGAAGCATGTGAAACATTGATGTATGTTAAATAAAAATAGAATTTTTAACTTTTTGAATAATGCTGATTATCTTTCCTGAAAGATTTTGAATTTCTTCTTAAATCTACCCTATTTTTCTAAGTTAAGTGCCTCATTTGCTGCCCGTAGTTAGACAAAGGAAAACCAACTTGCACTGCACTAGTGCCAAAGTGCTGCTTCATGGTGCATTAATTATTTGTTAATTTCTCATAAAAGCTCCTGAAATGTTGCTGTTCGGTATTACCTAGTAGATTTCTGCTGAGGTCTCCTCCCTCTTCTTCTTCTTCTTTTTTTTTTTTTGAGAAATGGCAAAACACAACTGAATTCATTTGAGTATTAGCATTTACAAGCAACATTTCCTTTTTTTACCTTTGCCTTGTTTTTCTAGCCCATAAATGGTATTCAGCATACTTTTAATTTGAAATCGGCAGAATATGATAATGACTAATATCCTACTCTTCATTCTATTTAACTTTACTAGTGTTTTGAAGTGCAAGAATATTAAGTAGCCCCCAACCTTGACTGTACAGATTATCTTGAATGTAAATAGGATGAAAATAATGTATATTAGAATGCAGGAAAACTGTGGCATAGACAATATATTTTAATAGGTTTACAGTGTAGTTTAAAATTATTTAACCAAGATATTTGGTTTTAACTCTGGGCTCTTCATTGGTCTGGCTGAAGAGGGAATGGGCCTCGTATGGTTTGTGAAGTTGAGCTTTACCACAGTATTTGTGTTTTTCTAATAGATGTTTAGTTCGGCTGTGCTATTTTAATTCAACTCTCTTGATTTATGGCCAATTGAGTATATCAATTAAATATTTCTTCAGAAGCACAGAATTATACCATATGAGAATTGTAAGGACCTTAGAGATTGTCTGTTCTAATCTCTTTGTTTTAAAGGTAAAACTAAAGCACAGAGAACTTAGATGACTTTTCTGAGGTTATAGCTAGTTTATAGGAAAAGAAACTGTGGAAACTTAAAAGTTACTGTATTCTAGAATTTTATTTTACGCATTCTATTATTTTTTATTTTTAGTAAGTCAGTAGAAAGTCTGTACATATTTTTCATTTTTTTTGAAAGCAAAAAACTACTTCTAAGAGAGCTAGAGCTCTACCACTCATGGCAGAGTTGCTTGTAGAAAACAACTGATTTTTTTCACTCAGAACCTGAGTGAATTTTCTCCAAGAAATGTGATTTGATTAAAATCATTTTTAAAGAGTAATACAGTAGAAACTAACATTTGGAAAGAATAATTACATCTTGGAGTCTTATTTCATTGATGATAAGAAGTATAACAGATTGCTGAGATATATAAAATTTTCTAGTGAAAAGCTAGTGTGATTATATTTCATCTTCAGTGTCTCNTTTCATTGATGATAAGAAGTATAACAGATTGCTGAGATATATAAAATTTTCTAGTGAAAAGCTAGTTTGATTATATTTCATCTTCAGTGTCTCAGAACAACAGATGTTAAAGTTTAACTCTCCTGATATGCAGAAAGCTTCAATCATGACAGCTGATACATAAATAATATAGTTTGGTTTTATAAATTCAATTATAAAAGGCCTTATAATATGCATGTTTTTAGGAAAATATTTAGCCACACAGTTGTTAGTATATATGGGGAATACTTTATTCTTGAATATGTGGGTGCCATTCTTGAGAGTGGATTTGTCCTTTGTTTTGGATTATTTTAAATATATAAATACCATAATAGTGTATTTTCCTGTTAATCTACTTAAGATAGATCT
>SJYQ01016287.1:0-65823 GCA_006410935.1 Redunca redunca | reverse complement strand
CTCCACTTTTAATAAGTATTTTCAGAAACAACATGGACTTAAGATATACTATCTCCCTTTAGTTAGTTAGATAGTTTCTTTGGCACCAATTCTTAGACTTGGACTTATAACAGTAATATAAACTATAAAATTTGTTTTTTCTGGAGAATTAAGACATAATAAAAAAGGAAAATATAAAATGAGTCTGGTCAGTTTCCCACTTGCAAGTGAAAAGTGAAAGACTTGATTATTTATTTTGCCACGTATTTATTGTAATATTTTAACTTTTAAATATATGACTTCCTTATTTATGAAATAAAAATGGTCTGTAAGGGACATTCTAAGCATTTTTAGTGATATTGTTTTCATTGATCAAACCTATTGTGCCATATTAAATTTAAAAGTCAAGTAAACAGAGTAGTCCTCATTGCCCTGAAAGAAACAGATACTTAGTTGTCTTTTAAAAATGAGGTGCTTTTTATTTGTGAATGAGTAGAAATCATACTATAGTTTAATTTCTTAATTGATTTTAGTGGACCACAGGAATCACTCTGTAGAGGCTTTGTTCATTTTCTGATTAAGTTTCTTTGAGTGTTTTGTAATCATTTTACTGCTAACAATACAAGTTTAAAAATAATTTGACTTTTCACTATTTTTAGGTTTCTCTTTTATTGTAGAAATAGTAAATGATTTAAAGTGGTTGTGGATTAATGAAGGTTTAATTTATATTGTACTTAATTTGTATTTGAGTCTCTAATTCTAAATAAAAATTTGTATATGTGTTTGAGTGGTTTGTTTGTTATAATGATTAGTTATGTGGTTGTAAGAAGAGGAAGACTTGAGATTTTTTTCTTTTGGGCACGTCCAGAAGAAAGGCCATTTGAAGACACAGCGAAAAGGCAGCCATCTGCAAGCCAGAAAGAGAGGTCTCATCAAACACCAAACCTGCTGGCATCCTGATCTTGGACTTCTAGCCTCCAGAAATATGAGAAAACAAATTTAAATCACTCAACCAATGGAATTTTGTTTAAGTCACTCAGTCAGTGGAATTTTCTTATGGCATCTTAAGCACAATAATATAGTTGGTTAATTAAGAATTGATTTGAGCAAGAAATAGTAAAAGATGATATATATTCCTTAACATTAAAAAAGTTCTTTATTGAAATATAATTGATATAAAATGAACTGCATATATTTAAAGAAACAATTTGATGCATTTTGACACATGCCCATAAAACCATCACAACAGTCAAGAAAATGAATACTCATCACCCCTGAAAAATTCCTCATATTCTTCATAACTCATCCTTCTGCTTTGGTTTCTTTTACTCAGCATAATTATTTAGAGATTCACCTGATAGTTCATTCCTTCTTATTGCTGAGTTGTATTCCATTGTATGTATTTGCTATGATTTGTTTTTGAGTTCTTCCAACCTTAAAAGTTTTCCTCCAGCTTTATTGAGAAATAGTTGACAGAACATTGTGTGAGTTTAAGGTGTACAACATTTTCACAATAAGGTTAGTTAACATATCTATAACTTCACAGTTATAATTGTGTGTGTGTATCTGTGTTGAGAACTTTTGAGATCTATTTTCTTGGACTTTTTTGGTGGTTGCCTTGGTTAAGAATCTGCCTGCCAATGCAGGGGACATGGGTGTGATCCTTGGTCCAGGAAGATTGCACATGCTGCAGGGCAACTAAACCAGTATGCCACAGCTACTGAGCCTATGCACCCTAGAGCCTATACTCTGCAACAAAATAAGCCACCACAATGAGAAGCCCAACTGGAGGGTAGCCCCTGCTTGCTGAAACTAGAGAAAGCCCGCACGCAGCAATGAAGTCCTAGCATTGCCGTGAAAGTCGCTCAGTCGTGTCCGACTCTTTGCAGCCCCATGGACTACACAATCCACGGAATTCTCCAGGTCAGAATTCTAGAGTGGGTAGCCTTTCCCTTCTCCAGGGGATCTTCCCAACCCAGGGATTGAACCCAGGTCTCCCACATAGCAGGCGTTTTTGTTTTTTTTTTACCAGGTGAGCCACATGGGAAGCCCAGCATAGCCATAAATAAATAAGAGCTGTTAGCAAGTTTCAAAGTGTCTTATGGCATCATGTTTTAATGTTTGAGTCTCATTTCGAGTTAATTTTTTGTGAGTGGTGTAAGATAGGGCTTTGATTTCACTCTTTGGCATGTGGATATCCAATTTCCCAACATCATTTATAGAAGAGACTGACATGTCCCTATTGAGTATTCTTGGTTCTCATCAAATATTAGTTGACTGTATATGCATAGGTTTATTTCTGGCCTCTCAATTCTGTTCCATTGTTCTATATGTCGTTTGATGCCAGTGACATGCTGTTTTGACTACTATCGCTTTGTAATCAGGAAGCATGATGCCTCCTACTTTGGTCTTTTTTCTCAGTTTTGGCTTTTGGGGTTCTTTTGTCAGTCCATGTGACTTTTGGATTTTTTTCCCCTATTTTTGTAAAATAACACCATTGGAATCTCATTAGGGATTGCAATCTAGATGGCATTGGGTAATTTATTATTTTTAATATTTATTTCTATTTATTTGTTCAGCTCTGCCAGGTCTTAGTAGCAGCATGCAGCATTTTCGATCTTTGTTATGGCATTCGGCATCATTAGTTGTGGCGTGTGAACTCTTAGTTGCAGCATGTGAGATCTAGTTCCCCAACCAGAGATCAAACCCAGGTCCCCAGCATTGACAGCGTGGAGTCTTAACCACTGGACCACCAGGGAAATCCTGGGGATACATTTTTAATATTGTATATCCAATGAGAAATTTTCATAGTTATGGTCTTTATTTTTTTGTTACAAAGCATTTAGTTTCTGGCATATTGTAAGAACTGACATTTCAAAATTAAGTTATTCCATGGAACTTTTCTGGTGGTTTACTGGTTAAGAATCTGCCTGCCAATGCAGAGGAAAAGGGCCCGGGGCAACTAAGCCCATGTGCCACAACTACTGAACCTCAGCTGTAGGGCCCCAGAACCACACCTACTGATGCCCGCATGCCCTGGAGCTCAGGCTCCACAACAAGAGACGCCACCGCAATGAGAAGCCGGCCCATAGCAACTAGGGAGCAGCCCCCCGCTCGCCACAAGGAGAGAAAGCCTTCACACAGCAGTGAAACCCAGAGCAGCTATAAATAAAGAAACCCAAACCTAGAATGCACCATTGCAATTTTTATTTCCCTAAAATGGAGACCCTAAAAAGCTCTTATAAAACCATTCAAATACAGAATACCTCTGAATAATTTCTCCCTCTAATCTTTGATAATTTTATCCATACCTAACTCAATAGCAGTTTTTTGTTTTACTCTTTTAAGTAAGTCAATTTTGAGTCTTTCTAAAGCACTCAACTATTTGTTTTCCAAAGATATTTTCTTTTTACACTTGATTTCAAAGGTTCATATAATAGACAACTATATCATATCATTATAACAACATTTTAAGTGTCATAAACTGGTTGAGAAACCGAACTGAAGTTGGTGAGAATGGAAGCACATGCTCTGGAGAGAGGACTGAAAGCAAACCAGCACAATAAGATTCTTCCAGGTTTAGATTAACTAACATAGGGCTGAGAGGATATCCTTTCAAAATGCAGGAAATTGAAACTGACTCTCAATTTGGTGATTAGGTGGATATCAGTAATTGTTTTAGACATATCTGAATCAATAAGAGAGTTGTTCAGTTGCTAAGTCATATCTGACTGTGACCCCGTGGACTGCAGCGGTTTCCAAACTTTCTGATAATCAAAATATTGGAGGGGGGTCATATTGCATGATCCTACATATATGACATTCTGGAAGAAGCAGCATTATAGGAAAAGAAAAAAGGACTTGTGATAGCCAAGAGTTGAGGGAGGGTGAGGCTGCACGTGGGAATTTTCAGATGATAAGAGTATTCTGTACAGTACTGTGGTTGTGGATACATGATTCTAGATATTTGTCAAGACTTCTACGGTAGTACACAAAGACTGAAGTTTCACTACATGCATATTTTACTCCCCAAATCTCAACTAGGATATCGGGGAGGGGGTTGTCTCAGGATGGAGTGAGGACTAGGATGTATAAATCTAACTGTATTATAGACGAATGACATAAACTCCCTGAGAGAGAGAGGAAAAAGGGAAATGATGTAAGTAACTTCGGAAAATTGTTTTGTGTAGTGTAAATATCTTAGTCTGTTTGGGCTGCTGTTAACAGAATACCATAGGCTGGGGGGCTTATAAACAACAGAAATTTATTTTTCACAGTTCTGCAGGCTGGAAATCCAAAGGCATCAGTGTCTGTTGGGGGCTAGCTTCCTGTTTCACAGATGGCTGTTTTCTCACTGTATCATCACATGGTGGAAGGGGTAAAGGAACTCTTTGGAAAGAGTGGAATAAAGGAATAGATGTGGAGTCTGAAAGAGGGAAGAAATATTCCCAAACAAGGCAACAAATTCAGCTGAAGCTGTGAGCTTTTATTTCTTGGAAAGGAAATGTTCCAATCCAAAGCTTCATGTGAAAGACTGCCCTTCCCAACAAGAGGTAATTAAGGTTAAATGAAGTCATAAGAGTGGGGTCCTAACCTGAAGAGGAGGAGACACCAAAGAGTTCTCATTCTCTCCACCATGTAAGGACACAGAAGGTGTTTATCGTGTTTATCTACAAGCCAGGAAGGGAGCTCTCACCAGGAACTCAATCAGCTGCATCTTGAATTGGGGCTTCTAGCCTCCAGAACTGTGAGAAAATACATTTCTGTTTTTTAGGCCACTCAGCCCATGGTATTTTACTATGGCAGCCTTATCAGATTAATACAGGTACCAAATACCTCTTCTAGTCTCCTACCCTTGGCAGCATCCTCTCACTGTCCATGGTGTTTTGGAATAGGGTGGATGGTATCCAATGTGACAGCAGTCACTTATTTTGAACAATGGCTTGGTGGCTCTTGATGTCCAAATTTCATGCACTTGCTCAAAAGGAAGAAGCACAGGAACTGAATCAGGAGCTGACATGGGCTCAGGAGGGCTTATGCTGCAAGTTTCTGACATTGCGTTTCTGACTCTTTGTGACCCTATGGGCTGTAGCCAACCAGGATCCTCTTTCCATGGGATTTTCCAGGCAGGAACACTGGAGTGGTTGGCATGCCCTCCTCCAGGGGCTCTCCCCTACCCAGGGATCGAACCTGCATCTCTTACATCTGCCTGCACTGGCAGGCGAGTTCTTTACCACTAACACCATCTGGGAAGCCCCAGATTTGCTGGTGAATATCCCTCAAGCTAGCTGCATCAGAAACAGGCTTATTTTGCTTTTGTTTACCTAAATTTAGGCTCCACTCTTTGTTTTACTTAGAGAAAGTTTAGTAACTTTAGCATCTAAATTATTTCTGCAGGTCAGTCAGAAATGACTAGGTCCTTTGGTTTCGTATCAAAACCACAAACCTATATTCTCATTTTTTTCACAGCTCAAAGTTTGATTATCATAAATTCAACATTTTGAAAGTCCTTATGCTAGGTCATAACCTGAGATTAGGGAATTCAAGAGGAAGAGATTTGGGATACTCTTCTAGGTACTTTTCATTTGTTTTCTCACTTATTTCTAAGAGCAGACAGTGTTGCACCTAATTTACAGTTGAGGAAACAAACTCAGAGAAGTAATTTGTCTGGCCTGGCAACGCTAGTAAGAGACAAAGCTGTGAATGAGACTCATTCAGGCTAGGATCCAAAGTGCGTGTTGTTTTGTACAGTGGGATTCTGCCTTACACCCAACTAAATGCAGGGTTCCAAAGAAGAGCAAGGAGAGACAAGAAGGCCTTCTTCAATGAACAATGAATGAATAAAAACAGAGGAAAACAACAGAAGGGGAAAGACTAGAGATCTCTTCAGGAAAATTGGAAATATCAAGGGAAACTTTTGCCCAAAGATGGGCATAATGAAAGACAGAAGTGGTAGAGAACTTGTAGAAGCAGAAGAGATCAAAAAGAGATGGAAAGAAAACATGGAAGAACTGTACAGAAAAGATCTTAATGAACTGGATAATCACGATGATATAGTCAGTCACCCAGAGCCAGACATTCTGGAGTGTGAAGTCAAGTGGACCTTAGGAAGCATTGCTGTCAATAAAGCTAGTGGATGTGATGGAATCCCAGTAAAGCTATTCAAAACCCTAAAAGATGATGCTATCAGAGTGCTGCATTCAATATGTCAGAAATTGTGGAAGATCCAGCAGTAGCCATAAGACTGGAAAACATCAATCTTCATCCCAATTCCCAAGAAGGGAAGCACTAAAGAATGTTCAGGCCATCGGACAATTGCACTCATCTCCTATGCTAGTAAGGTCATGCTTAAAATCGTGCATGCTAGGCTTCAGCATTATGTGAACCAAGAACTTCCAGATATCCAAGCTGGGTTTAGAAAAGGCAGAGGAACCATAGATCAAACTGCCAACATTTGCTGGATCACAGAGCAAGGGAATTCCATAAAAACATCTACCTATGTTTCATCGACTATGCTAAAGCCTTTGACTGATCACAACAAACTGTGGAAAGCTCTTAAAAGAGATGGGAACACCAGACCATCTTACCTATCTCCTGAAAAACCTGTGTGCTGGCCAAGAAGCAACAGTTAGAACCCTGTATGGAACAATTGATTGATTGGGGATTGAGAAAGGAGTACAACAGGGCAACTGAACAACAACAGTTCAACAGTTCTGCATTGGGAGTATGGTGACTTTGCCATCAGAGATCTTTTAAGAATCTAGTAGTGATGGACAGGCATCTCTGGTCCTTCCCACTCTTTTTTGTGTCTGTAATAACTGTAAAATACTGTTGTTTTTAGTTGCTCAGTCGTGTCTCTTTGTGACCTCATGGACAGCAGCACTCCAGGCTTCCCTGTCCTTCATTATCTCCTGGAATTGCTCAAACTCATGTCCATTGAGTTGGTGATGCCATCCAACCATCTCATCCCTTCTCTTCCTGCCCTCAATCGTTCCCAGCATCAGGGTCTTCTTCTTCAACGAGTTGGCTGTTTGTGTCAGGTGGCCAAAGTATTGGAGCTTCAGTTTCAGTACACAGTCCTTCCAATGAATATTCAGGGTTGATTTCCTTTAGGATTTACTGGTTTTATCTCCTTGCTGTCCAAGGGACTCTCAAGAGTCTTCTCCGGCACCACACTTTGAAAGCATCAGTTCTGTGGTGTTCAGCCTTCTTTATGATTCAGCTCTCACATTGTTACATTACTGGTGGAAACACCAGAACTTTGATTATACAGACCTTTATCGGCAAAGTGATGTTTATGCTTTTTAATATGCTATCTAGGTTTGTCATAGCTTTTCTTCCAAGGAGCAAGTGTCTTTTAATTTCATGGCTGTAGTCACTGTCCACAGTGATTTTGGGGCCCAAGAAAATAATATGTCACTGTTTCCACTTTTCCCCCATCTATTGGCCATGAAATGATGGGACCGGATGCCATGAACTTAGTTTTCTGACTGTTGAGTTTTAAGTCATCTTTTCCACTCTCCTCTTACCCCTTCATCAGGAAGCTCTTTAGTTCCTCTTCACTTTCTGTCATTAGGGTGGTGTCATCTGCATAGCTGAGGTTGTTAGCATTTCTCCCTACAATCTTGATCCCAGCTTGTGATTCATATAGCCTGGTATTTTGCATGATGTACCCTGCATTTAAGTTAAATAAGCAGGGTGACAATGTATAGCTTTGAGGTACTCCTTTCCCAATTTTGACAGTCCGTTTTTCCATGTCTGGTTCTCAGACTATAAAATATAAGATAACTCAAATGCCTTGGGGTTATGAGTGCCTGTGTGATTGGGGGTTAATAAAGATCACTAAGGTGGTCCGAAACCATCTAGAAGTCAGTATGTCCTGTTTAAGTATTATTATTTGCCACTCGCCAGGCAGCCAGACTGGGAAACACAGGTGTCAGGGAGTCCATGTATGGAACACAAGACTTAATCAGAGCAGAAGTCTATCACATTGGGCTGCGGATCCTTAGGCACAGAGGAAACAGAAATCACCTTTTATGAGTAGGAAAGGCTGACCCTGGAGAAAGAATGAAATGGTTACTCCAGGAGAGGTTGCCTCATGTAGAACCTCCTTTTATTTCAGTCATAGGGGTCACTCATGCATACAGGCCTCCCTCAAAAACTTCTGAATGAGCACATAGAGTCTCTATTGTGGTCAGTAAATGTCAAATATTTTGACCTTGAGACAACAGTCTGGGCAGTCTGCTTTTGGAGCCTGCCTTTTGCTGGGATGAGCTTGGTTAACACCACAGCCCTGTGCTTCTAGCCCTGAGGAATACAGCGCAGCCCCCCATCCTTTCAGGTTTCCTGAGCAATTGCTTCTGTCTTCGAAGTACTCCTTTCAGTTCCTGAATTTCACATAGTTGCTGCGGACGTTTTAAGGCTTAGAAGTGAAGTGAAGTGAAGTTGCTCAGTCGTGTCCGACTCTTTGCGACCCCGTGGCCTGTAGCATACTACGCTGTTCCGTCCACGAGATTTCCCCAGGCAAGAGTACTGGAGTGGGTTGCCATTTCCTTCTCCAGAGGATCTTTCGGACCCAGGGATCGTACCCAGGGATCGAACCCACGTCTCCCACACTGTAGGCAGACGCTTTACCATCTGAGCCACCAGGGAAGTCCTTTAAGGCTTAGAAGAAAGTTCAAAATAGGATTAAGTGGTTTTTCGGTGGGGGTGGTGCTGGTGTTTAGTATTCAGGCCTTTTTGCTAGGTCACGTACAAGGGGAATAAAAGCAACGGGGTTGTTTTCAGGATAAGAAAATACGTCGACTAATTTCAAGTAAGGAAAGATTCAAGGACCAGCCTGTTCTGTGCTCGAGTTTGGCAGATCCAAGAAGGGAACAAAACATTGCGCCACTGAGAGGAAAGACGGCCCAAGTAGGGGCATCTCCAGTTGCTCCCTGGGACACTCCGATGTCCGAAGGCGTCAAGAGCCGGGTCCCGATAGTGGGCAGAGCTCAGATCAAAGGCGACAGCAGCAGGACGCCCTCGCGAGGGAGAAAAGTTGCAAGGAGCTCCGCTGGGGTCAACTCTGCGTCTCTGCTCCGGGCCACGCTCCGCCCTCCAAGGCCGCGGCTGTCAGTCAGCACCCTCGGCCCCGCCCCTCCCAGAGCTGGACCAATCGCAGCCGGGGGTCGGGGGTGAAGCGACGCAGCGGGGCCAGGAAGCCAGCGCCAGGCGGCCTGGTGCTGCGGCTCTTCAGCCCGGTGTCCCGGTTCCCCGCAGCTGGAGAGCGCACGGCTGGAGACCAGACCTGGGTGGAGGTGAGTGCGGGTCTGCGGCTTGTGCTCCAGCGCCGGGTTGGGCCCCTGCCGCCCGAGCGAACCACTGCCTGGCTCCTCACGGACGCCTCTCGGCTGCTAAGACCCTTTTCTCTGCGCTTTGGTTCCCGAGCTCCCGGCCCGATGCAGACGAGCTGCCGCCCCTGGGGTCACGGTTGGGGTACCTGAGCCTGGAACGCGAGCCTCCAGCCCAAGGCACGGCAGACTTGGAGCTGGTCCGGAGTAGCTCGAGCAGCAGCCGGTCCCGGGGCGGGGCAGGGCGCGAGATCTCCATCCTTGGCTTTCTAGACTTGCCGCAATACCTGTGGGAGCAGCCGCAGCGCGGCGGAGCCCAGAGTTGGGGGCAGCTGAAGACCCTTCCCCCTGACACTTTTTCTGAGCGAGTACCGAACACTTGGAGACGCTCCCTCCTCAGCCCCTAACTCCAGTCTCATCGCTGCTTTGAGCCCCAGCTGCCTTTTGGCTGGGTGTCCTCTCGGGCGTTGGATTGTTCTGTTTTTACTGTCGTTTTGGGACATCAGATTTAGGTCGCTTGGATAGAGTGTGACTTTTACAAGGTGTGATGTGGAGACTTAGCCTGGCCTGTCGCTCGTCTCTACTCGATCAAAGACCACCAGGGTGGTGGTAAGAGGGATTCTCAGGCAGGATTTATACAAAATTTGTAATTGTAAGATTTCCCTTGTTTTCATTATTTACCCTGGGGGAGTATTGTTGCCGCATTCTAAAAATAAAGGAGCACACTGTTCTGATGGGTGCCGCTCCTTACTGTGGTTAATTGTCTGTTGGAACATCAGCGTGTGTTTGAAGCTGGCGGCACTCCCAGACCGTGGTAATCAATTGTCTCAATCCACAGAGTAAAACAGCACAATGTTTCTCCATAGCGTTTGGGCTCCGCTTTCCTTTGACTGTGTTTAATACCTTCTTTGTGGCTGTTATCCTCACAGTCTCTTTGGGCCTGATACAGTGCTATTATTTGTTTCTGAGAAAGGAAACGAAGGGACATATCACTGAAGTAGGGTTGGCTCTCCCCATTGCCCCAGAATCGAATTGTCCTGGAGGGACGATGTAAGTTACAATGGAAACATCATTTCAGAAAGGCCATCCCTGACCAATTTGTACAAATGGCACCCTCTGGCCACCCTGTACCAATGGTTCCCCTACCTGGCTGTGTATTATAATTATCTGCAGACCCTAAATAGAAAGCTGTTTCTCTGGCCCTGCTCCCATGGATTCTGATCCAGTTGATGGAGTGTTGTGCAGGCATTGGTATTTGTATAAGCTTCCAGATGATATTAATGGACATGTGAGATTAAGGACTACCATGTTTTAATAGGGCATTAAAAACATGTCCTATTTTCTTCTTACAGCATATATAGCTTTGTGACTTATTTGATTTGTGTACTTCTCTGTCCTGTGGTTACTCCCATCACCACCACCACCCGCCCCCCTCCCCCTGGGAGGAATTATGAAGGCATTAGTGCTGCTTTAAAAGGAGAAGAGGAGGCCTAGGTGAATCAGCATTTTGGGCATGTGAGGTGGGGGTACGTGAAAGAGAAGGGGGTCTGTGGAATGAAATCAGGAAGCAAGTCCTGCAGATGTCTGTCCTTGTGCAGACTTCTGTCCCTGCTTCATTTTTGTTCAAGGATGATCTCATTTGGTTGACCCATTATTTTCATGGTGTCGGATGAGTCTCCAGTTTTTTCTCTAGACGTTGCCCTGTTAACTTTCAAAGTCTTACTCAGTACCCTATGAAATACAGCTGCTCGTTGGAGAGTTTGAGCTAGGAGAATTCAAATATAGGTATATTCTGTATAAATTGTCTTTTATATGGGTGTCCTTGTATTCCAAATTCTAATTCCAGATACTTGCTCTGATAAGTACATTTATGTGGCTAGCAGGTCAGAGTATTTAGGATGAGGACTGTCCCAGAAACTAGATGTGTGGTTTTTCAATAATATACTGTTTTTGTGAAATGGTTGTCTAAGAACATTCACCCTCTAGAGTTGCTGCCTCATTTTCTTTTTAGTACCAAACTCAAGTATTTTATTTGTGTGCCTGATGATTGTAATTCCAAGTGAGATGGGAGTAGGAAGTCAGATGTCATTGTTGTTCAGTTGCCAAGTCATGTCTGACTCTGGGACCCATGGACTGCAGCACGCCAGGCTTCCCTGTCCTTCACCATCTCTTGGAGCTTGCTCAGACTCATGTCCTTCGAGTCGGTGATGCCACCCAACCATCTCATCCTCTGTCATCCCCTTCTCGTCCTGTCTTCAATCTTTCCCAGCATCAAGGTCTTTTCCAATGAATCAGCTTTTCCCATCAGGTGGCCAGATTACTGGAGCTTCAGCTTCAGCATCAGTCCTTCCAATGACTATTCAGGGTTGATTTCCTTCAAACCTGATCAAAACCAGTTTGATCTCCTTGTAGTCCAAGGGACTCTCAAGAATCTTTTCCAGCACCACAGTTTGAAAGCATCAATTCTTTGGTGCTCTGCCTTCCTTATGGTCTAACTCTCACATACATACATGACTAATGGAAAGACCATGCTGCTGCTGCTGCTAAGTCACTTCAGTCGCGTCCGACTCTGTGCGACCCCATAGACAGCAGCCCACCAGGCTCCTCTGTCCATGGGATTCTCTAGGCAAGAATACTGGAGTGGGTTGCCATTTCCTTCTCCCGGAAAGACCATAGCCATGACTGTATGGACCTTTGTTGGTAAAGTAATGTCTCTGATTTTTAATACACAGCCTAGGTTTGTCATAGCTTTCCTTGCAAGAAGCAATCATCTTCTAAATTCTTGGCTGTAGTCACCATCTGCAAAAATTTTAGAGCCCAAGGAGAGGAAATCTGTTACTGCTTCCACCTTTTCTCCTTCTATTTGCCATGAAGTGATAGGGCCAGATACCTTGACCTTGGTTTTTTTTAATATTGAGTTTTAAGCCAGCTTTTCATTAGGTTGGGCTTCCCTTGTGGCTCAGCTGGTAAAAAATCCGCCTGCAATGTGGGAGACCTGGGTTTGATCTCTGGGGTGGGAAGATCCCCTGGAGAAGGGAAAGGCTACCCACTCCAGTATTCTGGCCTTCAGAATTCCATGGACAGTCCATGGGGTTGCAAACGGTCAGACACGACTGAGCGACTTTCACTTATTAGGTATCTGACTTCCTAAAGCGGAAGTGGAAGGAAGTCCAATACCTTGGACTAATGGCAGTCAGTATAGGTTTGCCTCAGGTCATAAGGAATTTAGTTTGGCACGTAAACAGTCTTAATCAAAATTTGACAAAACAGACCCAGCAGATGATGGATTTTACTTTTTGCTTGTTCTTTGAACATAAATATGAAGCATGAGTAAGTGTGTTCTAACATTTCAGAGAGATTTGAAAACAAAAGTGCTGAAGTTGAGAGTCCTCATGGAGTGATCACAACTTTTAGATGTGTCCAGTACCTCTTGTTTTCTCTAGTGGTAGGATGGAGCATTGAAGTGCATGATTATTCTAATCTTTAGGAAAAATAAGGACCTGCTGTATAGCACAGGGAACTCAGTAATCTGTAATGAGTAAAGCCTATATAAGAATGGAAAGCCTATATGTAATGTAAAGCCTTTATGGGAAAAGAATCTTAAAAGGGGTGGGGGTATATATATATATAACTGATTCACTTTGTTGTATACCCAAAACTAACATAACACGGTAGATCAACTAATACTTCAATAAAATTAAAAAAAACAAAAACAAGAACATACGAAGGTTTTATCTGTGATTTATATATTTTCCAATTATATTGCTATTTATAAGGTTTTGACCTTCAGCTCAGATCTGACAGTAGTTTGCTCTGTGTAAGTTTGTGAGTATAAATAGTCAGGTTTTTTTTTTTTTTTTTAAGTGCTAGGCAAGGAAATGTTCCTATCCTTTCTCTACCCACTACTTTGTCCTGAAATCTTTGTACATCTTTTGCTTTAAAATTGTATTCTTGATTTCAAATATATTTTCCTTTACTTCATTTTCAGTATCTTTAACCTGTGTTTCATGTACTTATCTCTGTTGAAGCAGGAAGAATGGTATAAAAATGAAAAACATCAACGTGTGCTTCGAATGTGACAAGAAAAGAATAAAGGCTATCATGATTGAGTTCAGACTTTACACTGAAGGAAAGTAAACCCTAATTTCTTAGTTTTAGTAAGTAGCTCTTCTCGGGAACTGGAAATTTCAAAAAAAAAAAGGTAAATTAAACTCAATTATATATTTTTGTTTTGGATTTGATCTTGGAAACTTTTTAGAGTCATTCCTATCTAGCACTATTGTTCTTACTCAATTCTAAGGCAATTTGAGATACCAAATAATATTTTCCTGCTCTCTTTGCAAATAGATTTCTTGTTATAATGCCTAGGTTTTATATTTGTAGGAAAACCCCAAAAATCTGTTAGAGATTTCTTTTTTCACTTTGGAATCTTTCATTTTAAATTTGTTTTCTTGTATCTGATTTAATGCCTTCTTTCTCCTTATGGCTCCTTTTTAATTATTACTTTTAGAAACCAGCTCGATTCTTTATATTTGTGATTTATATTTCCTGGTGGAGATGAAGCAGAAAAACAAAACCTGCCCAAAGATGACAACTATCAACATTTTAGTATATGTCTTTTTAAAGAGAGGTCTGGCTAGTACATCTCAGGCTATATCTACTTAGGTGTACAGATGGATCTTTCAGTCTCAGCATTCCACCTACTTGTAGCAGGAAGTAGGTCTTTTCCAGGCATGACCCTCCATGAGGATTTTCATCAGAAGTCCCTGCCTGTGAGGGGCTTCTTGCATATTTGCACTGCTGCCTATAAGGCCTTTTGTTCCTTTAGCTCTGAGGTCTCCAGGCCTCACCATCCGTCTGCACCATTGCTGTGCTGCTTCTGACCAGCTTGAGTTGTACAGACATCCTCTGGACTCCTGGCCTTCGTGCAGTACGTAGACCACGGCTGCAGTGGTACAGCTGAGCTTCTGTGCAGTATCATCTTTGGTCTTCTCCCTCTGGTCATTAGGGAAACCTGTGGTTCTCATGGCCAACTCCTTGAGAAGGGTTTCTGCAGAGGAGCAGTTGGGGCCCTGGTGACAGAGTTATTTCCTTTATCTCACAGTCAATTCCTTCCTAGAATTTGCGAGCATTTCAGGGTGGGTAGGTAGCCTGGTCTTGGAGAGGGGCCAGTGTTTTGGGGCCATGAAATGGTTAAGTGCAGTCTTTCACATTACCTGGTGTCTCTGTGGAGGTGGCCAGGAGTGGGAGATTTCTTTCTCTTTAATTTAGGAGGGAAATACCTTTTACCTAATATGAGTGTAAGCTTTGCCAGGAGGATTTCGGCATTTAGTACAGTGTGCAATACAGAGTTGTTTAGTTGCTCAGTTGTGTCCAGCTCTTTGTGACCTCATGGCCTGTAGCCACCAGGTTCCTCTGTCTATGGGATTTCCCAGGCAAGAAAACTGGAGTGGGTTGCCATTTCCTTCTCTAGGGGATCTTCCTGACCCATGGATCAAACCTGTGACTCCTGCATTGGCAGGTGGATTCTTTACCACTGAGCTACCAGGGAAGCCCCAGGCCTCTGTAATTATTCATTGTGTGGATTGTTGAGTCAACATATATCACACAAAGAGCTGAGCACTGGGAAGGAATCCAAAAGTATGGTACATTGTTATCCTTAAGTTGCTTTTTTTTGATATATAGTTTTTTTTTTTTTAATATAATCTTTATTGGTATAGCTGGAGAGACTAGCTGCTGCTGCTAAGTCACTTCAGTCATGTCCAACTCTGTGCGACCCCATAGATGGCAGCCCACAAGGCTCCCCCGTCCCTGGGATTCTGCAGGCAAGAACACTGGAGTGGGTTGCTGTTTCCTTCTCCAATGCATGAAAGTGAAAAGTCAAAGTGAAGTCGCTCAGTCGTGTCTGACTCTTCGTGACCCCATGGACTGCAGCCAACGAGGCTCCTCCGTCCATGGGATTTTCCAGGCAAGAGTGCTGGAGTAGGGTGCCATCGCCTTCTCTGAAATACATAAAATATAGAGATCAGCTGAGAAGTGGAAAAAGTTTAAGTGCTGTGGGAATTCTCAGGATGGAAAGCATATTGGAATATCTTAGCCTCATTTCCTTTATGACACTGGGGTAAGGAAGGGTTGTTGTCTGTCCTTGTGGTGTGGGAATGGGAACAGATTAGATCAGAGGAGTAGGGGAGTAAGGGAAGAGGGGGCTTGCCAGGTCCAACACAAAAGGGGGGAGTGTTGGTGCAGCTGAGGTATTCTGAGGCCCTCTGCACTGGGATTACACACCCTCTTTACCTTGACCTCTCTACACTGCTTTCCACGGAAATCATCGCTGGGAACAAAATACTAGCATCTTCACTGCTTACCTATATCATAAAAACAACGGGGGAGAGTATTTTAAAATTGATGACATGGAAGAATAGTAAGGAGCAGCCTACTCTCAAGTCCTCTGCCTTCAGCAGGTGTGATGAAGGATTAGGGTGACCTGTTACTCCTCACGCTTAGGTTTCATCTCCTGCACCTTTAGGGCGGGTGTCTTTCCTCTTGTGCCTTGTTACTCAACTGAGGGGGCATCAGGGCTGCCTATGGGGTAGGGGAGCCAGAAACCCAAAGGGTGTTTGCTGTCTCTTGCCATACAGAGGGATGGCATTCCTGTTTTCCAGAGGTTATCAGAATGGTATGCACCTAATCCCAGAACTCCTTATAAAATTAGATTTTCGTCTTGTTGTTGGTGAGTCATTAAGTCATGTCCAACTCTTTGCAACCTCATGAACTGTAGCCTGCCAGGCTTCTCTGTCTATGGGATTTCTGAGACAAAGAACACTGGAGTGGGTTGCCATTTCCTTCTCCAGGGGATCTTCCCAACCCAGGGATTGAACCCAGTCTCCTCCATTAGCAGGCATATTTTTTACCACTGAGCCACAAGGGAAGCCCATAATTACCCTAGTAATTATCTAGTAATCTTGAGAGTCCCTTGGACTGCAAAGAGATCCAACCAATCCATCCTAAAGGAGATCAGTCATGGGTGTTCATTGGTAGGACTGATATTGAAGCTGAAACTCCAATACTTTGGCCACCTGATGTGAAGAGCTGACTCATTGGAAAAGACCCTGATGCTGGGAAAGGTTGAGGGCAGGAAGAGAAGGGGATGAGATGGTTGGATGGCATCACCAACTCAATGGACATGGGTTTGGGTGAACTCCAGGAGTTGGTGATGGACAAGGAGGCCTGGCGTGCTGTGGTTCATGGGGTTGCAAAGAGTCAGACACGACTGAGCGACTGAACTGAACTGAATGTAATAAAATTTATAAAGGAAAGGAAGGTATTTATTTAGATCTCTTTAGAAAATTAACACGTGAATTTTGTAATTTCTAAGAATCTGAAGACGTTCTTTGCTCCCTTAAAAGTTAAAACATAAATAGAAAGCAGGAGAAATATCTCTGTTTACATGAAAACCTGGAGCTGGGTTTGAGTAAACTGTCCAAATGTGGAGGAGTTCCTACTGTGCTCTGGCTCTTTGCTTTCTCTTATGACTCTGGGCCTTGGATAAGGTTAAGAAAGAGGAAATACAGTGTCTTTCCTTTTACTCCACCCTAAGCTGTCGTAATTGGTGATCTGTTTGCTCATCTCTCCTCTTTGAAGGAATCCTTCGGAGAAAAATGTGCTTTTTAAATCTATACCGGTTGCTCTTCTATACAAAGAACTCTTAATGAAACTAACCAGAAGAAAAGCAGATCAAACTGAAAGCTCATCTGCAGCTCAGAAAAGCAAAGACATGGAGTTTTTTAAAATTTTTTATTGAAGGATAATTGCTTTACAGAATTTTGTTGTTTTCTGTCAAACCTCAACACGAATCAGCCATAGGTATACATATATCCCCTCCCTTTTGAACCTCCCTCCCATCTCTCTCCCCATCCCACCCCTCTAGGTTGATACAGAGGCCCTGTTTGAGTTTCCTGAGCCATACAGCAAATTCCTGTTGGCTATCTAATGTACATATGGTAATGTAAGTTTCCATGTTACTTTTTCCATACATCTCACCCTCCCCTCTCCCCATGTCCATAAGTCTATTCTCCATGTCTGTTTCTCCATTGTTGCCCTGTAAAGAAATTGTTCAGTACCATTTTTCTAGATTCTGTATATATCCATTAGAATATGATATTTATCTTTCTGTTTCTGATTGACTTCACTCTGTATAATAGGTTCTAGGTTCATTCACCTCATTAGAACTGACTCAAAGCTATTCCTTTTTATGGCTGAGTAATATTCCATTGTGTATATGTACCATGACTACTTCATCCATTCATCTGTCAGTGGACATCTAGGTTCCTTCCATGTTCTAGCTATTGTAAATAGTGCTGCAGTGAACATTGGGATACATGTGTCTTTTTCAATTTTGGTTTCCTCGGGGTATAAGCCTAGGAACAGGTTTGCTGGGTCATATGGTGGTTTTACTCCTAGTTTTTTAAGGAATCTCCATACCGTCTTCCATAGGGGCTGTATCAATTTACATTCCCACCATCAGTGCAAGAGTGTCCCCTTTTCCCCACACCCTCTCCAGCATTTGTTGCTTGCAGACTTTTTGATGAGGGCCATTCTGACTGGTGTGAGGTGATATCTCCTTGTGGTTTTGATTGGCATTTCTCTAATAATGAGCGATGTTGAGCATCTTTTCATGTGTTTGTTAGCCATCTGTAAAGACATGGAGTTTTGAGGAGTGAAAGAAGCCATGGGTCGGCCATGGGTGATCGAGACACAGCCAGACAATGTGGATCAACTTCTTCAAACTACGGCTGTTCTGCTGTCTGCTTGCAGTGTTGATGGTGGTGGTGCTGGTCGTCAACGTTACTCAGGTAGAGGTGAGTCCTCAGCATGCTTCTTCATAATGAAGGGAACCACATCAGGGGATTTGGGGCTAATGAGCCTGGAAAGTATTGATCATCGGGAAACTAATCCTGGTCACAGTTCTTGTTTTCATTTATTTGGTAAGTATTTGAGTGCCTTCAATGGTTATATACTGTGCTGGTCACCAAGGGTGCAGTGATTTCTTCACTGTGGAGTTCATATTCTAAATGTGCATGGGAGAAAATATGAGTTATAAGTAAGCATAAAGTATAATAATAAATGATAGTTAGAAATTGTGAGAAGTATTGTAGAGAAAAGAAAGTGGGTTACTGTGGTATTGTTCAGTTGCTCAGTCGTGCCCCACTCTTCGTGACCCCATGGACTGTAGCATGCCAGGCTTCCCTGCCCTTCATCATCTCTCAGAGCTTGCTCAAACTCATGTCCATTGAGTCATTGATGCCATCCAACCATCTCACCCTCTGTCATCCCCTTCTCCTCCTGCCTTCAATCTTTCCCAGCATCAAGGTCTTTTCTAATGAGTCGGCTCTTCACATCAGGTGGCCAAAGTTTTGGAGCTTCAGCTTCAGCATCAGTCCTTGCAATGAATATTCAGGGTTGGTTTCCTTTCGGATTGACTGGGTTAATCTCCTTGCAGTCCAAGGGACTCTCGGTAGCCTTCTCCAACACTACAGTTCAGTAGCTTTAGAATGATGAAAGAAAGCCTTTCAAGGAGGGGACCTTTCATCTGACTCCCGGCAAAAAACTGAAGGAGATTTTCAGGGGAAGGAGTTCATGGTGAATGTTATAAAGACTGTGTGTGGCTCTCAAGGCAGGGACCACATGTTATGGAACCCTTACAGTGCCTGGTGCCAAGAAGGTATTTAGTAATAGTCCCCTTTCCCCTTCTCTGCTGAAAATTCCCTTCATGAACTCACATATCACTGAAATTCATGGAGTATTTCCTGTCTAAAATGATGCTGTTCTTTTAATTTTGTTGGCTTGTGGTACTTCTCAGGTGACAGGCCCAGGTTAATTCTGGTATCTCTTTGCTCTTTGGATTTTGCTGTGGACTGACTGTCCAGCATCCTGGCCCTGTGGGAGTTCAGGTTATACTGTTCTCTTTTATCCTTTCAGGTGTCTCTTGCCCCAGCCTCTAGGAGTTTGCTTACACCCATATGCTCTTTAGTACTCTGCTGAATACTTATTTAGGACTCGCTGCAGAGCTCCTGAGTTCTCTTTGTGTGTAGCTCTCTTCTCCTGTTACTGTCCTATGGATTCTAATCGGCTTTAAGACTCTCAGCTCCATCTCCTCAATTCAGGGGGTTCACCAGGCTCTTACTGGGTTCTGTCCTACTGCTGCAGCCTGGAGATGCTCTCAAGGCTGTCAGCAGAGGGCAAACACTCACAGGAACCATTTTCTGTGTTCCCCATCTTTCAGGTTGTCAGCAAGGGGCAATCAATCATAGGAGTCATTTCCTTTAGTTCCCATCTTTCAGACATGCTTTTGTTGTCTAATGTGCTGTGTCTGGAGAACCACTGTTTCAGGTGGAAGAGTAAATCTCACCATTCCTCTGTCTTGATTGCAAGCAGAAGTCTGGGAGACTTGAAACTGAAGGGAAAGACTTAATAGAAAAGCTGGAGAGAAGGTTTAATGGACAAAGGACAGCTGGAGAGGATGGGACTTAGAGCACAGACGGAGCACATCATGATGTAGGGTGAGGGACACGTTTCATAGTGTGTGTTCTTGTTACCATTTTATTATTAGTTATGTAGGGGGAGGTGTGCTCTTTCCTCTGACGTAAGAGGGAAAATTGTTATAATGGGTGGTAATGTGGATACATCTACTGCTGGAAGGTGAGACACTGAGGAAGTTCTTGTCTAGACAGGAGGTGGAAGGTGGGAGGAAGGTGGTGCCCAGAAGACTGGTACAGATGGGCTTGAAAGAATGGGAGTGGGGGATGGAGCTTTATCCTGCAGGATGATAGAGGGACAGTGACTTTCCAGATCACATGTGTGTGTGGTGCTTATCTGCATTGGTTTTGTGAGGGTTTGTATTTTACTGCATTCTACAGTCTGGGTCTAAGAATAGAGAAGATGGTTGTGTATGTCTAGGAGGTCTAGGATGGCAGGGAGGTAGGAAAAAGGAGGAGAGACTTGAGAGGGTAAGCCATTCATTTGGGAGTGCTCAGGCCTGTCCGACTCTCTGTGACCCCGTGGGCTGCAACCCGCCAGGCTCCTCTGTCCATGGAATTTTCTAGGCAAGAATACTGGAATGGGTTGCCATTTCCTACTCCATGGGTGAGCCATAGTCCACATCATTAATGTTATTGCAATCAGGAAGGAATATTAGGAATTATTGTTAGAAACCGTCTTAATAGTCCTGCTGTGGTTCTTAGAAACTTTTGGAGAATGTCCACTAACAGCTCCAACTGCATGAACACAAACCAAACAATAATGGAGAAGGGAGGTAGCAAGTAAGAAATGATGTAGGACAGTTTTAATATTAAAAATTATATAAACAGATCTTTTTGTGGAGTGTGGTGAAACACTTTGCCTTGTCTAAAGATGTCATCTTGTCCAGGCTGAGAAAATTGTCATGACTGTTAAACCATTCAGTTTATTACTGTGACATTAATAGTTAAAGAAGCCTGGGGTGCGGGGTGGGGAGTGGGAAAGGCTTGAACCTTGGCCGTCTGCCATCCCTTAATCCCTGGTCCATCCTAGGCTTCTGATTGTGACTGTACTTTACTTGCAATTAGAGTATCTGAGCATTTTCTAAAAAGTACAGACTCAATTTTAATTAAAAATATCACATAAGAAAATTAGCCATTACAGTGATGAGGGGAGAAAAAGCATTTTCAAATGTGCCACATTCAGAGCTGGTTAAGATAAATGAAACAAACACTGAATGCAGCAAATAATCTTTCCATTGGTAACAGGTCTCCTTCAGGTTTTTGTTTTTACGTCTCACTCTCAAGTTAGTCTTCTTTATATTGTATATGTGGAGTGTTTTGCAGTTTAAGAAAGAAATATTTCCTTTGTCACAACTATTACACTTTTACTTATTTTTCCAACATAAAATGTGATTAGATACTTTAAACTCTTCAACTTCTGAAACATTGATAAATATTTATTGAATGAAAGTTGAATATTAAAAATAATTCATGGGGCTTTTGAAAAATGCAAATCCTAAGACTTCTTGTCTGCCCCATCTCAGGTGTATCACAACACAATCCCCACATTTCCTAAGATATGGTCAAATTCACTTATGTAAGTAAAGGAGCAAATGAAATCCACAAACAAGAAAAACCCCTCTACTTAGGTGATTTTGAATAGAACAACTACTATAGTAAATTCACAGATTTCTGAATTTCTAAAAGTCTCTGAATGTCACATCGGTATAAATGGTAGGCTGCATAAGGCCCCCAAAGATGTCAGTGTTTGAATTTCCAGAACCTGTGAATATGTTGTCTAATAAAAGGAACTTTGCAGACAAGTTGAAGTTAAGGATCTTGAGGTAGGGATATTACTCAGGATTATTTGGGTGGGCCCAGTATAATCATGTGGGTCTTTATAAGACAGTGGCAGAAAAGTAGACATGGTATGATAGGACCTGGATATTAGATATTAGAGTGATGTAGGTAGAAACCATGCTCTCCTGGCAGAAAGGTAGATATGATATGATAGGTAGATATAATAACCTACCTGAATATTAGATATTAGAGTGGATATTAGAGTGATGTAGGGAGAAACCATCCTCTCATATCATATATGAGAAGGAAGTATATGTTTTGATATCTAGCAGATGGTTGTAGGGAGAATTCCTTGTTATTTTTCTGATAAACTCTTATTGAGCATTGCCTATATTTATTTGTTTTTTCCTTATTTATTGATATTTTAAATATATATGTTTTCTGATTATGAAAACAATGCCAGTGTTTTAGGGCTTTTGGCTGCAAGTAAAGAAAGCTGATTCAATCTGGTTTTGATATTAAGGAATAATATTCATTTAGAATAGAAGTCAGGAGGTAGGTTGGGCATAGTTTAGGCTCCATTTCTCTGTAAGTCTCTCAGCTGTGCCCTCCTTCATGCATTATCTATGGCATCCACTTTCATGGTTGGATTTCACGTTGCTACACAGCAGCAGGTAGTTGCATTCTTACACATGTCCAGCTTGAGATACACTTTTTTTCATTGGCAAGTAAAATCAGAGAGCTGTTCCCAGAGTACCAGTGATGTCTGGATTTGGGTGCATGCATCCCTCAGAATCCTCCAGCAGCTTTTCATAGAATACAACTGGGTCACAGGCCCATTCCTGAATCACTTGGGATTATCCTTTGAACAGTCAGGCCCTGAACTGACAAGTCAGTAAACAGCAGTGAAACGAATGTGGGACGGGCAAGCATAGGGTTCGCTCCAGTCCACACCTTACAGTGGCTCCACTGCTTACAGTGGAATCACTGCTGGTGTTTCCTCTGGGCTCTGAATTTTAAAATATGGTAGACCTTGAAGTTGTCCTTGTCACTGACCTAAAATAGAGTTATCATTGGAAAGTTAAGCAAATTGACCTTTTCGCATTCTTTTGTATTCATCCGTTTTGGCTGCACTGGGTCGTAGTTGAGGCTTGAGGGATCTTCAGTCTTCACTGTGGCAGGTGGTATCTTTAGTTGTAGTTTGTGGGAGATCCAGTTCCCTGACGAGGGATTGAATCTGCCCTCCCCTGCATTGGGAGCTTGGAGTCTTCGCCCACTGGACCACTAGAGAAGTCCCTCTTTTTAAGTAAAATCCAGGTGACTTGGGCTTCCCTGGTGGCTCAGACAGTAAGGAGTCTGCCTGCAATGCAGGAGACCCAGGAGTGATCCCTGGGTCAGGGGAGAAGGAAATGGCAACCCACTCCAGTATTCTTGCCTCAAGAATCCTATGGACAGAGGAGCCTGGCAGGCTGCAGCCCGTGAGGTCACAAGAGTTGTACATGACTGAGTGACTACGACTTTCACATTTCAGGTGAGTAGCACCAAGTGTATGATGATTCTTGGATTGGGCTGCATGGGTCATTTTTCTGGTCTTGAATTGGTAGCTTGTGGCTACCCAAGCAACAAGAGTAACTGTGGGAGAGGAAAAGAGGAAAAACAGAGAAGGGGGCATGTTGTGAGTACACAGCACGTGGTTTGGTCCCTAGTGTTTTGTCATAGCCTCACAAGAACTAAAAAGGAGAGGGAGGCTGGAATATTTCCTAAAAGATAATCAAAAGGTAAGGGAACTTTTCCTGTTTTTAAAAAGTTGAGATATAATTGGCGGACGAATGGATAAGAAAGCTGTGGTACATATACACAATGGAATATTACTCAGCTATTAAGAAGAATGCATTTGAATCAGTTCTAATGAGGTGGATGAAACTGGAGCCTGTTATACAGAGTGAAGTAAGTCAGAAGGAAAAACACCAGTACAGTATATTAAAGCATATATCTGGAATTTAGAAAGATGGTAATGATGACCCTATATGGGAGACAGCAAAAGAGACACAGATATAAAGAAAAGACTTTTGGACTCTGTGGAAGAAGGCAAGGGTGGGATGGTTTGAGAGAATAGCACTGAAACATGTTTATTATCATATGTGAAATAGATCGCTAGTCCAGGTTCAATGCATGAAATAGGGTACTCGAAACAGGTGCACTGGGACAACCCAGAGGGATGGGGAGGGAAGTAGAAGGGTGGAGGGGAGAGTTGGGGCAGCCACACCTGTAGCTGATTCATGTCAATGTATGGCAAAAACCACTACAATATTGTGAAGTAATTAGCCTCCAATTAAAATAAATAAATAAATTAAAAAAGAATAAAAGACCAGCAATTTTAAAAATTGAGATATAATTTACATATAATGTGTAAATTTAAGGTGTGCAATGTGTTGATTTGATACATTTGTATATTGCAGTATGATTATCACTACAGTGTTAGCTAGCACTTCTTTCATGTCACTTAATTACCATTTCTTTTACGTTGAGAACAGTTAAGATCCTGTCTCTTAGCAGCTTTGAAGTTTATTACATAAACTTAATTATAGTGGTACAGTATTACAGTTTTGTTGACTATAGTCACTGCTGTGCTTTCCATGTCCAGGATTTATTTATATACCTGTTGCAGGTTTGTACCCTTAAACAATATCTACCTAATTTCCCCATTCCCTAGCTTCTGGTAGTCACCATTCTATTCTATGTTGTTACGAGTTCAGTTTTTATTAAAAACCCTTGATTCCATTCACACTCCCCAACCCCACCACACTGCCTTACGGGATCTTAGTTCCCCAAGCAGGAATCAAACCCAGGTCTCTGTTTAGAAATTCACTGAGAGCCAAATAGGCATTCTTTTATAGATTATAATATTTTTTCCTTTGGCTGCTTTTTTAGGATTTTCTTTTTATACTTGTTTTTTGACAGTTTCACTATAATGTGTCTTGGAGAAGATCTTTTTGCATAGAGATAATAATGGGTGATCTATTAGATTTCTGAGTTTGGTTGTCCAAGTATATCCCTAGGTTTGGGAAGTTCTCAACTATTGTTTCTTTAAATAATCTCCCCCCCCCCCCCGCTTTCCCTCTCTCAAACCATGATTATTCTAATATTTGTACACATGGTGGCATCCCATAGAACATATAGGCTTTCTATGCTCTTTTTCATTCTTTTTTCTCTTGTATTCTCTTCGGATTGGGCTATTTCAGAGTTCCTGTTCCCTTATTCAGTCTTCCATTTGATCTCTTCTGTTACAGATGCTCTGTATTGCATTTTTCATTTTATTCATTGAATTTTTCAGCTCCAGAATTTCCATTTGCTTCTTCTTTATGATTTCTTTCTCTGTAAATTTCTGACTTTATTCATGTATTTTTTGTAATTTGTCTTTGTTGTAAGGTAACCCATTGAGTTTCCCTGAACAGCTATTTTGAATTCTTTATTTTATTTTATTTATTCTTGGCTGTGCTGGTCTTTGTTGCTGTGAGAGCTTTTCTCTAGTTGGGGAGAGTGGGGCCACTCTTTAGTTGTGGTGCATGAGCTTCTCATTGCAGGGACTTCTCTTGTTGCGGAGCACTGGCTCTTGGCATGCAGATTTCAGTAGCTGTAGCTCCTGGGCTCTATAGAGCGCAGGCTCAGAAGTTGTAGTGCACCGGCTTAGTTGCCCTGCGGCATGTGGGATCTTCCAGATCAGGGATCAAACCTGCCTCTCCTGCATTGGCAGGCAGACCACTGAGCCACCAGGGAAGCCCAGCTATTTTGAATTCTTCATCAAAGGCTAAATTCTGTGCCTTTGAGCATGGTTATTGGAGGATGATTGTTACCTTTTTGTGATGACGTGTTTCCTTGATTCGTTATGTTCCTTGTACATTTGCATTGCTGCTTTCACGCTTGAAGTAGCAGACATCTGCTCCTGTTCCCTTCAGATGGGGTAAAATGTTAATCAGTCCTGTTTTAGCTGTGTATTTTGCTTGCCCACACATGGGTACACTTGCTTTCCACATCTTGCTTCTTGTGACACAATCGTTAAGCTTTTCTTAAGACCCACCCGGCTAGCCGCTGTTAACCTATTGTTTTCCAGAAAGAGGCAGGATAGCTTAAATTTGTGTTTCTCTCTTGCCCAGAGAAACGGGTCTGCTTTTCTGATAGTGCTCTGTCTAGCGGAGTCTCACTTGCTGCCTCATTTGGCAGCATACACAAGGAGCTGCTGGCTCCAGAGTGTGCAGAGGTGTGGGTTTAGCACACAGGGCATTGGGGGTGCCCGTGGGCTCTGTTGCAAGATTGTTGGGTGAGGCATTAGGCTTGTGGGTGGACTTCCTGCCAAAGTCCTGAGCACACTTAGCAGGAAGTGTGTCCCTTCAGTGACCTTTGATGTTCTTACCTGCCTCTTTCCTGAACCCCTCCCTCCCTGGGTTCATGGATGTCCCCCTTTAGTACTTGGGGAGCTGCTGAATTAAATGGGTTTCTCNTCCTGTTTTAGCTGTGTATTTTGCTTGCCCACACATGGGTACACTTGCTTTCCACATCTTGCTTCTTGTGACACAATCGTTAAGCTTTTCTTAAGACCCACCCGGCTAGCCGCTGTTAACCTATTGTTTTCCAGAAAGAGGCAGGATAGCTTAAATTTGTGTTTCTCTCTTGCCCAGAGAAACGGGTCTGCTTTTCTGATAGTGCTCTGTCTAGCGGAGTCTCACTTGCTGCCTCATTTGGCAGCATACACAAGGAGCTGCTGGCTCCAGAGTGTGCAGAGGTGTGGGTTTAGCACACAGGGCATTGGGGGTGCCCGTGGGCTCTGTTGCAAGATTGTTGGGTGAGGCATTAGGCTTGTGGGTGGACTTCCTGCCAAAGTCCTGAGCACACTTAGCAGGAAGTGTGTCCCTTCAGTGACCTTTGATGTTCTTACCTGCCTCTTTCCTGAACCCCTCCCTCCCTGGGTTCATGGATGTCCCCCTTTAGTACTTGGGGAGCTGCTGAATTAAATGGGTTTCTCTCACAGCGGGGGTCAGTGGGCACTAACTGGTCACTCTCCTCATCCCTCTTGGATGAGGACGCTACTGGGTGCTATAGCCTTGGGCTTGTTATGTTGGGGAGGGGCAGTGCTGGCAAATTTCCTCTTACCCTCTCAGTTTCATCCAAACTTGTATTTTTTCTTTCTTCCTGGAATTTCTCCTTGGGAAGGCTGAATTTGTACAGATTCTTTCTCATCCATTGGTATTTTCCTGGGTCACCACTCTCCAGGTTCTCCCTGACTGTGGCCAAGAGGGTCTGGGACAGGTTTACTGGCTGTGCTGACAGCAGCAAGGTTTATCTGCCTGTGACCAGACACGCGCATGGGCGAGACTGCACTAGGGCCCTGCGCATGTGGTGCTGGGTCCCACAATTCCCACAGAGGCAATTTTGTTTTGGGGTGGGTGCCACATTTGTTGTTAAAAAGGGGGACAAAAATGGAGGAATGTCTTATGCCGCATCGTGATGCTGATATCAACTCTGCTAGGGAAACATTTTCAAAGTCATTATTATCCTTTTTAATAAACAAAGAATACTGTGTATTCTTTTAAAATGAAGGAGCCTAATGAAATTCTTCCAATTGAGAGTGTCTGCATGTACATGTAGAATGAAAGAGGAAAAGTACAGAATCCAAGAACATCATTAAACACCCTTGTATATTTTGGGATTATTCTTACCTTGTCTGAGATTATGTTGACCTTGCATAGCATTTTGAAGTGGCTTGGCGCGGATGGGGAGCCTAAGGGCTTGTTTGAGTGCTTTGTAATGGGTAATAGGTTGGGAGTAATTTTTGATTTTGTTTTCCTGTTTTCTCTTGCAATGTAATTTATTGCATAACGTAAGAAGCAGTTTCCTGGGTTAGGCACTGAAAAGATTCCGCACCCGGTTTCCAGTGTGTGTAGGGTACATGAGGCAACTCTTGGACACCAGCAGCATGACCTATAGTTCTAATCAGTTCTGACACTATAACTTAGCAGGACCCCGTGGGGCCTTCCTGGACAGACCGCTCCACCTCATGTCCTCTGCCTACTTCGTGTTTGCAGAAAAGTTGTAGTCTTCCAGGCCTTCCATGAGTCACAAAAGTCTGACCTAAGAATTAATGATTGAAAGGATGTGAACACATAGTGATAGAAGTAACTGCTGGGCCAGGAGAACTGATAACAGTTTAAACAGTAAATCAGCCACGTGGCAGTCAAAGAATTTTTAGTTCCTCCCTGAAATACATGGATAACATGTATAACAATCTGATAGGCCTTCCTGAGTTGTTTTACAGATTGCTTAAAACCTCCACCAAATGGAAGAAGTTAACTCTTTGATGACCATGGGCTTACTGGAGCCTGAAGATTGATGTTAGCCGCTGTGACACCACCCTGCTATCACACCATCAACCAAGCAGAGAATTTTGTATGACCTGATAGCATACCCTGTGACTCCCTTCCCCCACTTTGCCTATAAAAATTCTTCCCTGAAATCCATTTGGGAGTTGGGGTGTCTTTGAGTATTAGCTTCCTTGGACTCCTGGTCTGGCGCCTTACAATAAACACTGCCTTTTCCTTCTCCACAATCTCATGGCAAAAGATTGGCTTTTCTATGAGCAGGGGAGCAGGCCCATGTTTGGTTTGGTATCAACACTATCTGAAGATAGCATCAAATCCCACATGTTACGGTCTTAGTCCTACAAGACTCCCCCTCTACCCCCTACTTAAGATGCCAGTCACCAGTCTAGGTGGTCACCTGTGCTTCTAAATGACTAGCTGTAGATTAGAAATTCCAATGACTCCTGCCTTGGCTTCAGTTAATTTTGCTAGAGCAGGTCACAGAAATCTGAGAAACATTTTTTTAAATCAATTAATTTATTTTAATTGGAGGATAATTTCATTACAGAATTGTGGTGGTTTTGCCACACATCGACATGAATCACCCACAGGTGCACACGTATTTCCCCATCCTGAACCCCCCTCCCACCTTCGTCCACACCCCACCCCTCTGGGTTGTCCTAGAGCACCAGCTTTGAGTGCCCAGCTTCATGCATCGCTTCTTTGCACTTGTCATCTGTTTTACATATGGTAATATACGTGTTTCAATGCTATTCTCTCAAATCATCCCACCATCCTTCTCCTACATAGTCCGAAAGTCTGTTCTTTACATCTGTGTCTCTTTTGCTGTCTCACATATAGAATCATTGTTACCATCTTTCTAAATTGCTTATATGTGCATTAATATACTGTATTGGTGTTTCTCTTTCTGACTTACTTCACTCTGTATAATAGGCTCCAGTTTTATCCACCTCATTAGAACTGACTCAAATCCATTCTTTTTTTTATAGCTGAGTAATATTCCATTGGGTATATGTACCAAAACATGCTTATCCATTCATTTGCCGATGAACATCTAAGTTGCTTCCATGTCCTGGCTATTGTAAACTGTGCTGCACTGAACATTGAGGTGCATGCATCTCGTTCAGTTCTGATTTCCTCGGTGTGTATGCCCAGCAGTGGGATTGCTGGGTCAAATGGCAGTTCTATTTCCAGTTTTTTAAGGAATCTCCACACTGTTGTCTATAATGTCTGTACCAGTTTGCATTTCCACCAGAAGTTTAAGAGGGTTCCCTTTTCTCCACACCCCCTTCAGCATTTATTGTTTGTAGACTTTTTGATGGTAGCCATCTGACTGGCGTGAGATGATACTCTTTGTGGTTTTGATTTGCATTTCTCTAATAATCAGTGATGTTGAGAATCTTTTCATGTGTTTATTAGCCATCTGTATATCTTCTTTGGAGAAATGTCTGTTTAGTTCTTTGGCCCACTTTTTGATTGGGTTGTTCGTTTTTCTAGTACTGAGCTGCATGAGCTGCTTGTATATTTTGAAAATTAATTCTTTGCCAGTTGTTTTGTTTGCTGTTATTTTTTCCCATTCTGAAGGCTGCGTTTTCACCTTGCTTATAGTTTCCCTCATTGTGCAAAAACTTTTAAGTTTAATAACGTTAAGGTCCCATTTATTTATTTCTGTTTTTATTTCCATTACTCTGGGAGGTGGGTCATAGAGGATCTTGCTATGCTTTATGTCAGAGAGTGTTCTGCCTATATTTTCCTCTAAGAGTTTATTGTTTCTGGTCTTAGGTTTAGGTCTTTAATCCATTTTGAGTTTATTTTTGTGTATGGTGCTAGAAAGCGTTCTAGTTTCATTCTTTTACATGTGGTTGACCAGTTTCCGAGAAACATTTTCCTCATTTTACTTAAAGGATTACTGATCTATTAAAGTAGATGAGTAGTTACCTAGGATTAGTTTGGGAGAATAGGTTTGTGAAAATGTGGATTGACCACTAATGTGAACAGAGTTTCTTCTGAGGATATGAAAATACTATAACTGTGGTGATGGCTGTCCAAGTTATGAATATACAGAAATCTCATGAATTGTTCACCTAAATAGGTGAATTGTATGGTATGTGAATTATACCTCAATTAAACTGAAAAATAGAACAGAAAAAGATTTCTGGTCTGTTATAAAAAACTGTAATTCAGAAACAGCCAGAGGAAGAGATATACAGGGCAAGGTGTTTGGGAAGGGTATAAAGGTACCATCTTGGTCCGAATGTGCCATTCTCCTCGAATCTCCAAGTGTTCACCAACCTGGAAGCTCTCCAGACCCCATCCTTTTGGGTTTTTGTGAAGCTTCCTTCCATAGGCATGTTTGATTCATTTGTGACTGATTCATCCTCCAGCCACACTCCCTTTACTGGAGGTCTGGGGTGGAACTGAAAGTTCCAACCCTCTTATCACGGTCAGTTCTGACAACCAGTTCCCATCCTGAGGTATTTTCCAAAACCCACCTCAGTAACACGAGCCCAGTTGTGGTGGAAAGGGGCTGGTTAGGAGTAACAGGACACACATTTCCCTTTTATGACTCTAAAGTGTTTTTAGGAACTGAGGACACAAAACCAAATATTACAGCAAAAGATGTTCCCATTTCTCTTATCATTAAAATTCTAAGGATTTTGGGGGCTGGAACTGTAGATGAAGACCAAATGTTTATTCCTTACAAATCACAATATTGGAGGTGCATAATTATTTTCCCTGCCCATTTGTTCAACCACCTTCTATTTATTAGGAAAATAATTAATGAAAAGTATAAAACACTGGAAAGAATAAGGAGTACATAAGTACTTAAGTACGTAATTGAAATTCCTCTCTAGTCTTCAGAGTCAGTGTAATTTCTTGGATGTAACTGCTTGTTTGTAATTGTGTGGGTGGTTAGCACTGATTACACATTGCATAGTTATATTTTGATTTGTCAGCTTTACACCACCTGCTGACCTTTCCATGTCAGGCAGTGCAGCGTGGGTGGTTAAATAAAAACACAGACTGAAGTCAGATTTATATAAAGTCTTTAGAAAAGAGTGTCTGGCACTTAGGTGCTTAGTAGCTGTTGGTTGATGTTGCTGTCCCTGTTAAAGATAATGAAAGATGAGGTCTTCTGCTGACTCACACTTTCTGTCACTCTCTTTCTAAAATTTGTAAATTATATTTTTTTCTGTGTATTAAATAATGTATTTAGGCCTTTTCTTTCCCGAACAGTGTTAGATAGTACATCTTAACTTCCTCCTTTAAGTGAAGAAGAAGAGCACTTCTGCATTATGTTACATTTAACTTCTGTTAGCTATCGTATTCAGAGAAGGCAATGGCACCCCACTCCTGTACTCTTGCCTGGAAAATCCCATGGATGGAGGAGCCTGGTAGGTAGGCTGTAGTCCATGGGGTCACTAAGAGTCGGGCATGACTGAACAACTTCCCTTTCACTTTTCACTTTCATGCGTTAGAGAAGGAAATGGCAACCCACTCCAGTATTCTTGCCTGGAGAATGCCAGGGACAGAGGTGCCTAGTGGGCTGCCGTCTATGGGGTCGCACAGAGTTGGACACAACTGAAGCGACTTAGCAGCAGCAGCAGCAGCTATCATATTACTTTTGCATCATCAGGCTTTATAATCTTTAGTTTTATTGCTCTAACTATAATTAAGGATAACATACCCTCTCTATAGATTGATTCTTATTCTTAAAACAAATACGGCAGTATTATGATCATGTAAATGTTACTCAGTATAGAACACGATCCTTTGAAACCAAACCTTTATCTCTTGATGGAGAATGTCCCAAGGATCAAGGTCAAATGGATCCTTTTTACACAGTACATCAATTGCTTAATCATGTTGCATTTTAATTTGCTTAATCATGTTGCATTTTAATTTGCTTTATATTTTAACCATGACACTCTTATACCTCTTCTTGCTTTTTCTAGAATGCTAATTGCCTTTTTTTTTTCCTGATGAGAGAAAATACCACTTTCTATAGCGTATCATGAGGATCTTCCTTCATATAATTTGTTGAATCCATTTGCTTCTTCAAGGCATTTTTTCCCCCCTCCGAGCCCTCTATCTTCCTGTTTCAGTGTTCACTGATTACTGTCTTGACCTGTTGCCCAGCTGTTGTTCTGAGTTTGCTTTTCATTAAATTCCTGGCTCATGTCTTTCACTTCCTTGGATTTTTCTTTCCAATTTACTGGATTAAATCTTCAAATAATGTTTTTCTGAAAGAGCACATGGGAACTAAGCTTACATGTCTGAAATGGTCTTTATTTTACCTTCTTTTTTGATTTATATTTGGGTTTAGAATGCTGTATTCAAAATCCTTTTCCCTTGGAAACTTACAACTTTGCTCCACTGTCTTCTAGTATCCTGTGGGGTAAAAGACAAGGCTAATGCCAATCTAATTTTTTTTTTAATTTAAAAGTATTTTTTATTGGTAATGTTGTTCTTCTTTCTGGAAGACAGAAGAACTTTTTTCTTTACCTCTGAAATTTTACAAAGCTCTAATATGAGGTCTTTTTTGGGATATAAAACTTTATTGTTAAACAGGCAGATCTGTTCACTAATAAGAAAACAGTTTAAACATATGAATTTTAGAGACAGAGTATAAAATTTTGGGATACAAAATATTAGAAAGCCATTGTATTGTACAGTATATAGAGCAAAATGTCACAATATAAAGAACAATTAATGTCCAAGCTAGAAAAGATTGAAGTGCTTTTAAGGTCTTGTCTTCTAAGCAGGAAGGCCAAAGTGAAGATTAAGAACCATTTCTAAGAGAGTGTAAATCATGGTCTTTAGGAAGCACTGGAGTTCTATTAAAGTACTTTCATGTATACTTGGGATAAATTCTATTTGGTCATGGTGTATAATTCATTGTACATATTGTTGGATTTTATTTGTTAATATTTTGTTGATGATTTTGCATCTATGTTTATGAGATTTGTCTGTAGTTTTCTTATAGCGTCTTTGTCTAGTTTTTGTGTTAGGGTAACACCGAAAAGAGTTAGGAAGTACTCCCTCTGCTTCTGTATTCTGACCGGGACTGTAGAGAATGGCTACAATTTCTTTCTTAAATATTTGATGGAACTTATCAGTGAACCCCACCTGGGCCAGGCGGTGTCTATTTTGAAAGGTCATTAATTATTGATCCAGTTTCTTTTTTAGAGATTATAAGCCTGTTCCGATGATCTGTTTCTTCTTGCATGAATTTTAGCAGATTGTGTCTTTCAAGGAACTAGTCCATCTCATCTCAGTTATCAAATTTGTGAGTGTAGAGTTGTTTATAGTATTATTTGATTATCCTTCTAATGTGTATGGGATCTTTAGTAATGTCTCTTCTTTCATGTCTGATGATAATGATTTGTGTCCTGTCTTTTTTCCTTAGCCTTACTTCAGGCTTATCAATTTTATTGATCTTTTCAAGAAACTAGCTTTTGGTCTCATTGTCTTTTCTCTATTGATTACCTGTTTTCAGTTTCATTGATTTCTACCCNCCTAATTCGTAATTTCTTTTCTTCTGCTTACTTTGGAGTTGATTTGCTTTTCTAGCTTCCTAAGGTGGATGTTTAAGTGATTGATTTTAGATCTTCATTTCTAATAATATGTATTCAGTGCTATAAATTTCCCTCTAAGGCCTACTTTCACTGTATCCACAAATATTGAAAAGTTGTTTTTTCATTTTATTTTAGTTAAAAAGGTTTTAATTTTTTATTGATGTTTCTTCTTTGACCCTTGTGTTATTTAGAAATGTGTTGTTTAATCTCTGGGTATTTTGGAATTTTCCAGCTATCTTTCTGTCATCAATTCCATCTTTCTTGTTTAATCCCATTGTAGTCTGAAGGCAGACATTGTATGATTTCTATTCTTCTCAGTTTTTTTAATAGTATATTTTATAGGCCCAGAATATGATCTATTTTGGTGAATGTTTCATGTGAGCTTGAAAAGAATGTGACATCTGTTGTTGGATAAGTGGTTTATAGATGTCCATCATATCTGGTTGATGGTGATGCTGTTGAGTTCAACTAAGTCTTTACTGACTTTCCGCTTATTGGCTTTATCCATTTCTATTTTTTGTTTGTGTTTTTGGTCATGCTCTGTGGCATGTGGGTTCTTAGTTCTCCAACCAGGGGATGGAACCCATGTTCCTTGCAGTGGAAGTACAGTCTTAACCACTGAAGCACCAGGGAAGTCCCTGATCTATACATTTCTGATAGTGGGGTTTTGAAATCTTTAATTACAACTCTAAATTAATCAATTTTTTCTTTCAGTTCTATTAATGTTTACCCTACATATTTTGACTTTCTCTTGTTAGGTACAACATGTTAAAGATTGTTGTCTTCTTGGAGAATTGACCTTTCTATTATTACGTAAAATACCCTTCTTCTTTTTTTAAATTTAGTTTTTGGTTGCACTGGGTCTTGTTGCTGTGTGTGAGCTTTCTCTAGCTGTGGTGAGCAGGGCCTACTCTTCATTTCTGTGTGCAGGCTTCTCACTGGTGGCTTCTTTTGTGGAGCACAGGCTCTAGGCATATGACTTTCAAGTAGCAGTGGTGCACAGGCTTCAGTTATTCTGTGGCATGCAGAATCTTCCTGGATCAGGGACTGATCCGCTGCATTAGCAGGCAGATTCTTACCCACTGTATCACCAAGGAAGACTCTGTAATACCCTTGTTTATCTCTGACTTTCCTTGTTCTGAACTCTACTCTGAGGTTAATATAATTATTCTGATCTCTTTCGGTTAGTGCTAGCATGGTGTATCTTTATCCATCAACTTTCTTTTAATCTATATATGTCTTTATATTTAAAGTAGATTTCTTGTAGGGCAGCATATAGTTAAGTCTGACAATCTCTGTCTCCTAGTTGATGCATTTAGATCATTGATGTTTAAGGTGATTATTGATATAGTTGGATTAATAGCTGTCATATTTGTTACTGTTTTCTCTCCATTGTCCTTGTTGTTTGTTCCTGTTTTTATCTTCAGCTCTTTTTCTGACTTTTGTGGTTTTAATTTAGCATTGTATAGATTCCATTCTGTCTCCTTTCTTAGTGTGTCAGTAACACTTCTCATTTTACTTTAAGTGGTTGCATTAGAGTTTGCAATATGCACTTACAACTAGTCCAAGTCCACTATCAAATAATACTGTACTGCTTCATGGGTAGTTCAGTTCAGTTGCTCAGTCATGTCCGACTCTTTGCGACCCCATGAATCGCAGCACACCAGGCCTCCCTCTCCATCACCATCTCCCGGAGTTCACTCAAACTCACGTCCGAGTCGGAGATGCCATCCAGCCATCTCATCCTCTGTCGTCCCCTTCGCCTCCTTCCCCTAATCCCTCCCAGCATCACAGTCGTCTCCAATGAGTCAACTCTTTGCACGAGGTGGCCAAAGTACTGGAGTTTTAGCTTTAGCATCATTCCTTCCAAAGAACACCCAGGGCTGATCTCCTTCAGAATGGACTGGTTGGACCTCCTTGCAGTCCAAGGGACTCTCAAGAGTCTTCTCCAACGCCATAGTCCAAAAGCATCAATTCTTCAGTGCTCAGCTTTCTTCACAGTCCAGCTCTCACATCCATACATGACCACTGGAAAAGCCATAGCCTTGACTAGACAGACCTTTGTTGGCAAAGTAATGTCTCTGCTTTTGAATATGATATCTAGGTTGGTCATAACTTTTCTTTCAAGGAGTAAGCGTCTTTTAATTTCATGGCTGCAGTCACCATTGGCAGTGATTTTGGATTAATAATAAAATATTATTAATTCCTCCCTCCTGTCCCTTGTATAATTGCTGTCATTCATTTCACTTGTAAATAAGTATACACGTATACACCCACGTATAAGTGTACATGGTCAAATACACTGTTGCTGTTATTATTTTGAACAAAATTGTTATCTGTTACAGTTAAAAATAAGAAAAGAGAAGTTTTTTATTTTACCTTCAGTTATTCCTTCTCTGATGCTCTTCCCCTCTTTGTGTAGATCTGAGTTTCTGACCTATATAATTTCCTTATCTCTGAAGTCCTTCTTTTAACATTTCTTGCTAGAAAAGTCTACTGGGCAACAGATTCTCTTAATTTTTGCTTGTCTGAGAAAGACTTTCTCTTTCACTTTTGAAGGATAATTTTTCTGGGTACAAAATTCTACGTTGATGACTTTTTTCTTTCAATGTGTGAAGTATTTCACTCTACCCTCTTCTTGCTTGCATGGTTTCTGAGAAGTTAGATGTCATTCTTATATTTGCTTTGCTAAAAGTAAGGTGTTTTTTTCTCCCTTTTGGTTTCTTTCAAGATATTTTATCTTTAGTTTTCTACAGTTTGAATGCAGAATGCCTGGATATAGTTATATTTTGTATTTATCCTGCTTTATGTTCTCTGAGCTTTCTGGATCATTGGTTTGATAGCTCACTTTTTTTTTTTAAATGTTGGCTCATGTCTTCATTAACCAGTATACAATCACTTGTCTTCTGCTTTGTTGAAATAGTAGGTCAGACAACATTTGCCACAATAATGTCTGTCAAAATGACTGGCCATAAGAACTCCAGCACCACATTCATCTGAGGGACACTCTTGGCGAAGGTGTCTGATTTTGCCATTCTCATCTACCTTATACTATTTCAGAACAGCCAGCTTAACCTTTCTCTTACTCTTGTTCTTCTTGTGAGTGGTTTAAGACTTCCTCATTTTCTTAGCACTACCACAAAGTCTCAACACAAGATGAAGAGTGGGCTCCTTTTGAATGTTGTAGTCAGACAAAGTACATCCATCTTCCAGTTGCTTTCCAGCAAAGATCAGTCTTTGCTGGTCAGGAGGAATTCCTTCCTTATCCTGGATCTTGGCCTTTACATTTTTTATTGTATCCAAGGGCTTGACCTCAAGAGTGATGGTCTTCACTGTCAGGGTCTTCATGAAAATCTGCATCTTGGCAGCAGTTCCACCGCAGATAGCAGATCCAAAAGGGTGTCTGACTTTAATTTGTGGGAAATTTTCAGTCATTATTATTGCAAATATTTCTTCTGTTATGTTTTTCTGATCCTTTTGATATTCTTATTTGGTGTATCCCACAGCTTTTGAATATTCTGTTCTCATTTTAAATTATTTTTTTTCTCTTTGCTTTTTAGCTTTGGAAGTTCCTATTGACATTTCCTCAAATTCAGAGATTCTCTCCTTAGCTGTGTCCGTTCTCTCCTTAGCTGTGTCCAAAGACATCCTTCATTTCTGTTACAGTGGTTTTACTATCTTGATTTCTTTCTTTCTTTTTTTCAGTATGCCCTTTTCTTTCTTTCTTTTTTTTTTTTTATTGAGGGGAGGGCCTTGCTGTGTGTCTTCTTGAATCTTAGTTCCCCAACTAGGGATTGAACCAGGGCCTTCAGCAGTGAAAGTGTGGACTCATGAGCATTGGACATCCAGGTAATTCCCTTGAATTTATTTTAATTTCTGTTTCTCAAAGAAAAGTTTTATATTTACAACAAAGTTGAGAGGAAGTGTTTTATATCTGGATCAGCCTATCAGTAACCGGTGTTGTGACTGAACTGGCCCCTGTGGCTCTTATGATTACAGGATGCCCTCAGCATTAACCATCAGGAAACTGTGGGGAAAAAAGGAGGAAGGTGTATTACTCTTAGGTCCTGGAGGATACATGGCATGCCTGGGGCCACACACCTAGGTCATGGTAGACAAAAAGAGAGAGAGCATGGGCCTAAGGTGGTTTTTATTGGGCTCAAGGGTGGGCGCCTGGAGTTTCATGGGTTTATTCTTTATTGGTGAACTTAAAACATGAATAGGAATTTAAAGCATGGGAAGAGAAAAACAGGTGGCCCAAAGGGTCATTTGTCTCAGTCAACCAAGATCTCTAAAACAAAGAAGCCGTGGGGGCACGGGAAGACCATGGCTCTTTATATCTCATCATGTGAATGTCTTGACAATCAAAATTGAAGTCAGACACTTGCATTACAAAAAGAAAATACAACTCTTGGGGCTTACACTGCAGGAAGATTACAGGTACTTCCCATACACCCTGTCTTTAGGTATGCATGGCCTCCCCTATTATTATCATCTCTCACTGGAATGGCACTTCTTTTTAAATTTTAACCAAGGGTGAACCTGCACTGACACATCATAATCACCCAAGGTCCATAGTTTACTTTAGGATTCACTCTTCAGTTCAGTTCAGTCGCTCAGCCATGTCTGACTCTGTGACCCCATGGACTGCAGCACTCCAGGCCTCCCTGTCCACCACCAACTCCTGGAGCTTACTCAAACTCAGGTCCACTGAGTTGGTGATACCGTCCAACCATCTCATCCTCTGTTGTCCCCTTCTCCTCCTGCCTTCAATCTTTCCCAGCATCAGGGTCTTTTCAAATGAGTCAGTTCTTCGTATCAGGTATCCAAAGTATTAGAGTTTCAGCTTCAACATCAGTCCCTCCGATGAACACCCAGGACTGATCTCCTTTAGAATGGACTGGTTGGATCTCCTTGCAGTCCAAGGGACTCTCAAGAGTCTTCTCCAACACCACACTTCAAAAGCACTAATTCTTTGGTGCTCAGTTTTCTTTATAGTCCAACTCTCATGTCCATACATGACCACTGGAAAAACCATAGTTTTGACTAGGTGGACATTTGTTGGCAAAGTAATGTCTCTGCTTTTTCATATGCTGTCTAGGTTGGTCATAACTTTTCTTCTAAGGAGCAAGCCTCTTTGAATTTCATGGCTGCAGTCACCAACTTCAGTGATTTTGAACCAAAAAAAATATAGTCTGACACTGTTTCCATTGCTTCCCTATCTATTTGCCAGGAAGTGATGGGGCCAGATGCCATGATCTTCGTTTTCTGAATGTTGAGTTTTAAGACAACTTTTTCCCTCTCCTGTTCCACTTTCAACAAGAGGCTCTTTAGTTCTTTTCACTTTCTGCCATAAGGGTGGTGTCATCTGCATATCGAGGTTATTGATATTTCTCCCGGCAGTCTTGATTCCAGCTTGTGTTTCTTCCAGTCCAGCGTTTCTCATGATGTACTCTGCATATAAGTTAAATAAGCAGGATGACAAAATACAGCCTTAACATTCTCCTTTCCCAATTTGGAACCAGTCTGTTCCATGTCCAGTTCTAACTGTTGCTTCCTGACCTGCATACAAATTTCTCAGGAGGCAGGTCGGGTGGTCTGGTATTCCCATCTCTTGAAGAATTTTCCACAGTTTGTTGTGATCCACATAGTCAAAGGCCTTGGTGTAGTCAACAAAGCAGAAGTAGATGTTTTTCTGGAACTCTTTTGCTTTGTCAGTGATCCAGCAGATGTGGGCAATTTGATCTCTGGTTCCTCTGCCTTTTCTAAATCTAACTTGAACATCTGGAACTTCACAGTTCCTGTACTGCTGAAGCCTGGCTTGGAGAATTTTGAGCATTACTTTACTGGTGTGTGAGATGAGTGCAATTGTGCAGTAGTTTGAGCATTCTTTGGCATTTCCTTTCTTTGGGATTGGGATGAAAACTGACCTTTTCCAGTCCTGTGGCCACTGCTGAGTTTTCCAAATTTGCTGGCATATTGAGTGCAGCACTTTCACAGCATCATCTTTTAGGATTTGAAATAGCTCCACTGGAATGCCATCACCTCCACTAGCTTTGTTCATAGTGATGCTTCCTAAGGCCCACTTGACTTTGCATTCCAGGATGTCTGGCTCTAGGTGAGTGATCACACCATCATGATTATCTCGGTCATGAAGATCTTTTTTGTATAGTTCTTCTGTGTATTCTTGCCACCTCTTCTTAATATCTTTTGGATTCACTCTTTGTGTTATACATTCTATCAGTTTGGACAAGTGTATAAGAATGTCTGCCAATCATTATAATTTCAGCTAGAGTATGTTTCCTTACTTAAAAATCCTTGCTGCTCTGTCTGGCTTTTTTTTTTTTTTTCTTCTTGGAATTTTCACCTCTTTCTTTACATTGCCCGTTATTTCTTGCATATTGTTTGCTTTTTCTACTAGAGCCTCTTAGCATATTAATCATAGTTGTTTCAAATTCATGGTCTGATTATTCCAACATTCTTGCCATTTCTCAGTCTGGTTCTGATGCTTGATCTGTGTTTTCAAACTGTGTTTTTTTTTTTTTCCTTTTATTATGTCTTGTAATTTTTTGCCGAAAGCTGGACATGAGGTACTGCCTAAAAGGAACTCTAGTAAATAGACTTTTCATGATGTGGAGATGAGATGTGGGGGAAGTGAAGCATGTTATAATCCTGTGATCCTCAGTCCTTTAATGAGTCTGTGAACATCAGAGGTGCTTCTTAGTCTCACCCCTGCAACTCTTAAATTAGATGGAATGTTTAGAATGGACTGGTGTTGGGTATGTCCTTTACCTCAGTTTGGTTGGGCTCTGATAAAACCCCAGTAGGTTAGGCTCTGGTAAAATAGTTTTTCTTGAGGGCAGGCCTTGTTTAAAAAAAAGAATAGAATACTCGGACATCCAGTAGTCCCCACATCCACAGTGTCACTTTCTATGGTTTCAGTTACCCCTGGTTAACTGTAATCTGAAAATATTAAATGGAAAAATTCCAGAAATAAACTTACCCACATGAAATTGTGCATTGTCCTGGGTTGCATGATCAGCTGTTGTGCCATCCTGCTCTCTCCCACCCAGGATCCTCAACCACTGACATCATCGTGGCTCAATACAGGGGCACCTGAAGCAGATGGTCCTCCTTCTGACGTTATTATCGTCAGAAGGTCAGTAGTAGCCTGACGCTGCATCACAGTGCTTTTGTCCTTCACCTCATCGTATAGGCATTTTAACCTTTTACCTCATCATGAGAAGATAGACAAGGACACCACGACCAGATATTTTGAGAGAGAGAGAGACCACATTCATATAACTTTTATTACAGCAAATTATTTTTAGTTTTATAATTTAGTTTTATTATTATTATCATTATTAGTTATTGTTGTTAAGAGCTTCCCTAGGGACTCAGATGGTAAAAAATGTGCCTGCAACGTGGGAGACCCAGGTTCAATCCCTGGGTTGGGAAGATCTACTGGAGAAGGGAATAGCTACCAACTCTTACTGTGCCTAATTTATAAATTAAACTTTATCATAGATATATATGTATAGGAAAAAGCAATACATGCGGAGTTTGGTATTACCCACAGTTTATCCACTGGGGGTCTTGGACATATCCCCCTGAGGACAGAGAACTACTATACTTCAGAATGATTCCTTTCCCCCTTCTCCTTCTGGAAGTACCAAAGGGATTTTTTTCTGATATTTGCTGTGAGACCCTTATAAAATTGGTGAGCTGTGGTTTTTTGAAACAATGTCATCCCAATAAAGCTTTTTTTTTCTTTTTCCAAGTAAGTTTTATTAAAACTTAAACTGAAGGAGGGATTTATTTGGTTGATGTAAGAAGATTTGTCATAGCTATGATTTCTGTTGTTTGTGTTTTTCTCTTCAGTACTTGGACCATGAGACCGCTTCAGCCACATTCATAGACAGTGGTGGACAGTTTGTTTCTTCCCAAGTGATAAGAATCAGCCGGAATCCTTACTGCGGCTATGAGCACCAGATTCTGTCCAGCCAGGAGCGCCTGGAGGAGGACTCCTTGTTGGCTGCCCTGCAGTGGCAGGAGCCTGACGCGGGCCCAGTCCCCTTTTTGAAGAGCACCGATCCTTCTTCCAGCTATTTTGTCATCTTGAACTCTGCAGCCTTCTTCAGGGTGGGAAGCCAGCTAGAGGTGCTGGTTCATGTGCAGGATTTTCAAAGAAAGCCCAAGAAATATGGTGGAGACTACCTGCAGGCTAGAATCCACTCCCCTAAGCTACAGGCGGGGGCCGTGGGCAGAGTGGTGGACTACCAGAATGGATTTTACAAGGTCTTTTTCACTCTGCTCTGGCCAGGTCAAGTTAAAGTGTCCATATCTCTGGTCCACCCCAGTGAAGGGATCCGAGTTCTTCAGTACCTGCAGGAAAAGAAACCAGATAGGGTCTATTTCAAGAGCCTCTTCCGGTCAGGGAGGATTTCTGAAACTACAGAGTGTAACGTGTGTCTTCCAGGGAGTCTCCCCCTGTGCAACTTCACAGACCTCTACACTGGAGAACCCTGGTTCTGCTTCAAACCAAAGAAGCTCCCTTGCAGTAGCAGAATTAACCATTTCAAAGGTGGATACCTGAAGGGCCTCCTAACTGCTACAGAGAATGCTTTCTTCCAGAGGTATGTGCTCCTTGTCCTAGGTGGGGATTGAAGAGTCCCTTTCCGTTGTCTTTGTCCCACTTAGGAGACTTTCTTATTTTGGTTATGTGCTTCTTACATCTCTCCAAACTTGGCCCAATTCAGGAGAGGTGGTAAGAAAATAAACAAAGATTTATATTTTGTGATTCGTATATTTATTTCAGGGATTTCCTTGGTGACTCAGATGGTAAGAAATCTGCCTGCAATGCATGAGACATGGGTTCAGTCCCTGGGTTGGGAAGATCCCCTGGAGAAGAGAGTGGCTACCGACTCCAGTATTATTGCCTGGAGAATCACGTGGACCGAGGGGCCTGGCGGGCTACAGTGCTTGGGATTGCAAAGAGTAGGACATGACTGGGCGACTAATACGCACACACACACGCACACACACACACGCACGCACACACACACACGCACGCACACGCACGCACACACACGCACGCACGCACGCACATGCTTATTTCAGTTCAAATTAAATGCCTTAACTTGTTCTTTTACCTTAACATCTTTTACTTCAGAACTACATAGCATGTCTGTATAAGCAAGATCACTTACTCACAGAACAGATTAAAAAAATTATCTAAGAACAGGGCTACTAGAGGTCTTACAGTCAAGCTGACGCTTTAGCTTCATGTCTCAGAAACTGAAAAAAGTCTTAAGTGTCACATTATTAGTTGTTAAAATCATATAAACATTTATTGATAGGAAAAGGTAGGAATATGGTAACATTGCTAGATTGATTTAATGATAAGCATGAAGATTGAAGGCAGGAGGAGAAAGGGATGACCGAGGATGAAACGTTTGGATGGTATCACCGACTCAATGGACATGAGTTTGACCAAGTTCCAGGAGTTGGCGATGAACAGGGAAGCCTGGCGTGCTGCGGTCCATGGGGTCAAAAAGAGTTGGACACGACTGAACCACTGAACTGAACTGATGGGAAACCAGGAATACCACAATGAATTGTATTTTTCAAGTTAACAGCTATTGAAATTTTTGCATTATTGAGGACATATTCCTATTTTTGAACATAGGTATAAAACTTTTTCAGTATAATGATCAATATATGGCATAATATGCAGAAGGAAGTATATAGAACCAGTATGAGGTAAGATTTCCATTTCTTCAACATTATATGCGTGCATGTGTATGCATGCTCTTCGCTTCAGTCGTGTCTGACTTTTTGCGACCCTATAGACAGGACTGTAGCCCCCAGGCTCCTCTGTCCGTTGGATTCTTCAGGCAAGAATACTGGAGTGGGTTGCCATGCCCTCCTCCAGGAGATCTTCCCGACCCAGGGATCAAACTTGAGTCTCTTACATCTCCTGCATTAACAGACTGGTTCTTTATCACTAGTGCCTAAAATAAAATAACATTCTTAAGAAATAAAAAAGGTAGAAAAATTACATAGTCAGAAAGTATAATTATTTGAAAGAATGTAAAATGCTTTTTTAAAATCATATATATACTTGAAAATATTCCCTTGTAGAGATGGTTGTTGTTGTTTTAGTTGCTAAGTCATATCCAACTATTTTGTGACCCCATGAACTGTAGCCTGCCAGGCTCCTCTGTCCATGGGACTCTGGGCAAGAATACTGGAGTTGATTGCCATGCCCTCCAGGGGATCTTCCCGACCAGGAATCAAACCCACATCTCCTGTTATCTCCTGCGTTGGCAGGCAGATTCTTTACCACTGAGCCACCTAGGAAGTCCATGTAGTCTGCAGCAGCTTCTAAAATAAAGCTCTGGTTTTTTGTTTTTCCCACAGTCAGCTTTTGGTGATAAAAGTTTAAATACATTGTTTGCTAGAATCATGCCATGCTTTCAAAATCCCAGCAGAGGGCGCACTGCTCCCAGTATATTTACTGTACTAGTCTTCCTAGGGGGTTTTGTGTGTGTGAGCGCGGCTCAATACAAAAGGTTTTTAGTTCTATTCTTTAATTAGGCACATTATTTATCAATAGGACTTCCCAGGTGGCACTAGTGATAAAGAACCCACCTACCAATGCAGGAGACATAAGAGATGTAGGTTTGATCCCTGGGTTGGGAACATCTAAAGGAGGGCGTGACAACCCACACTAGTATTCTTGCCTGGAGAATCCCATGGACAGAGGAGCCTGGTGGGCTACAGTTTATAGAATCGCACAGAGTCAGACTTAGCATTTACACACATCATGAACAGATTATTTTATTTCTGTGTACTTTTTGCCTCTGTATGAAGAGTGTTCAGTTACCCACTTTGAGGAGTGTGTTGTCAGTCTACCTAGGGGCTTAGCAGAGTGGAAGAAGCATAGCTTGTAATGTACTGAAATGCCACGTGGAAAAAAAGTGGGGAAAAGGTTAGAGAACTAAGTTAGTGTAAAAATTTTAAATGTTCCTAACACCAAATCCTACTATTAAAACCAGAAAACACCTGTGAATCCAGAAGGATAAAATAATGTCTGTCCTTGCCTTTACTTGCATATCCTGGATGAGGCTGGCTGATGTAGTAGAACCCACCAGATCTGTAGTAGAATCATTTAAAAAATTCTACTTACTTAGAAGTTTGCTGGGAAAGTGTTTGAGGTGGCATAGGTTTTTGAAAACAAAACATTTGACAAAATCCTGATACAGATTTTAATTTTTGCATTTTTACTCTGTTAAAAATCTGAAATTTTGCATTAGGCTAACTAAAAAGGAAAAGAGAAAGATTGACATTGATCATCTGAGGGATGGATGAGTCCCCAGTTAGGATTCCGCTCTAGGCAAGGCTTAAGGAATCTGACTTAATGCTCCATAGTCTTGCAGCCTGAAAACCAAGTAGTGACAAAAGTAGACATTGTCATCAGTGTGAGCCATTCTCTTGAGTCCAAGGGATTAAGTGATTCAAACAGAATTTGTCATTTTGGAGTTTGCAACCTAAAGGTGAAGCAGTGAAAAATTAAGAACCAGTTTAATTCTTATTCAGTTTATGTGTCCATATAATCTGCTTATTATAAGATACCTAATTTATTAATTATCAATTGTATGAAATAACATTTATAAGGATACTTCATCTTTAGAAAGCTCTTTGAAATCCCATCTATTTTAAAAATTTGCAAATAAAGATACATGTCGAAAAATAAATGTTCCTAAATTTAAATAAATAAATTCATTCCTTAAATTTAAAAAATTTGAGCTTGTATTCTTTTTTATTCCTCTTTCAAGTGGTGTCAATATCAAAATGCCAATCAACTCCAGTGGACCTGATTGGGTGACTGTGATTCCCAGGAATATAAAAGGTAAAAGGAGCGAATGTGATGATTTGTTGTTTTTCCTGCTCAGTGTGTTGAGTTTCTGTAGTTTCACTGAAGGTATAAAGCCCCCCTTTAGTTTGCCCTGGTTAGTATGGGGCATAGTTTATGTTTTAACAAACCTTCCAGGTGATTCTGATCTATTGGTACAGGATAGTATTAAAAGTAAAAGAATGAAATTTAGAAGATGAAATATATGTGTTTTGTTTTTTGCAGAATAGTTATAATGAGTTATGGTCACTTGTATAAAAGAAGGATAAACATTATTATTTTTTAAAAATTTATTTGGCTTTGTCGGGTCTTAGTTGAGGCATGTGCTCTTAGTTGTGGCATGTGGGATCTAGTTCTCTGACCAGGGATTGATCCTGGGCCCCTTGCATTAGAGCGCAGAGTCTTAGCCACTGGACCACCAGGGAAGTCCCAAGGATGAATATTATTAAGGAGCTTATATATTGGAAGGTGGTCACTTCTTGGCCTTTTGGCTAAGATCAAGTGCAGAGGGAAGATGAGGTCCTTTTAGCTGTTGAAAGCATGTATGTGGTATCCCACAAAGCAGAGAGTGCAAACACTAATGCCACAGGGATGAGGTGTAGAATACACCTGAACCTAGCAGTGTGAGTATTGGCCATGCACGCACCTTGTGTAAGTGGTGGGAAGGAACTGCAGAGCAGGGACCATTGAAAGGCGGCAGCCCCTCAGTTCCTACACATGGTTGATAGGCAACAATGTGGACCCAACACAGCCAGGTCAAAAGATTTTCTTTTTTTCCATCAAAAACCTGAAGTCTTAATTTTTGAATGTACATCTCCAGGTTTCAAAACATTGGCATCCTGTTAAAAACTTAAAAAAAAAATTTGTGTGGACTAAATAAAACTTGTGGTCTAGATGCAGGCAGAACCCTGCCAGTCTGTATTTCTGGTGTTCACTGTCAGTTGCCACAAGCACTCCCCATCTTTTCCTAATGAAGAACTGCATTCGATTTACTTGAACCCAGTGAGTTCCTAATTTTAGAGGATGCAAATGTGAAACATCATGAACGGAAATTGCTTGCCTTTTATCGGCCAGGCCCTCAGTCCCACAGTCGAGATGTCAGTAAACATGGTACCCGCAGTATACTGTATCCCTTACACGCTCACAACTGTCACTTCTGGAGGCTCTGACTCACCAACACTTCTGACCCTCTCTTCCACAGCCCTGGTTGTCTAGCTCACTAGATTCAGTCACTAGTGAGGCTTTTGATGTGTTTTTAGAAGACGAAAGAAACCATGAATCAGTAGGAGCAGGGTACCGTGGCTCGGATGGGTACCCTGTGACCCTGTGATGTCCCCAGTCGTCCAGTGGGATGGCCAGTGGGAGGAGCTTTAGATGGTTTGCTTGCACCTGACAGGTCTTAGAGTTCAGCCAGGAAGTGGTTGTGGCTTTGCACAAGGAGCAATAGGAAGGTCTTCTTAAATGAACAGTGCGAAGAAGCAGAGGAAAACAATAGAATGGGAAAAACTAGAGATCTCTTCAAGAAAATTGGAGAGATCGTGGGATATTTCATGTAAGGATGGGCAAAATAAAGGACAGAAATGGTAAGTACCTAACAGCAGCAGAAGAGATTAAAAAGAGATGGCAAGAATACACAAAATAACTATACAAAAAAGATCTTAATGACCTGGATAACTGCAATGGTGTGGTCACTCACCTAGTGAAGTGAGTGTGAAGTCAAGTGGGCCTTCGGAAGTATTACTACAGACAGAGCTAGTGGAGGTGATGGAATTCCAGATGAGCTATTGCAAATCCTAAAAGATGATGCTTTTAAAGTGCCACACTCAATATGTCAGCAAATCTGGAAAAGTCAGCAGTGGCCACAGGACTGGAAAAGTTCAGTTTTCATTCCAGTCCCAAAGAAAGCCAATGCCAAACAATGATCAAACTACCATACGATTGCCCTCAGTCTGCTTGCTAGTAAGGTTATGCTTAAAATCCTTTAAGCTAGGCTTCTAACAGTACATGAACCGAGGACTTCCATATGTACATCTTGATTTAGAAAAGGCAGAAGAACCAAAAATCAAATTGCTCACATTTCTTGGATCATAGAGAAAGCAAAGGAATTCCAGAAAAAATCTTCTTGTGCTTCATTGACTATGCTAAAGCCTTTGACTGTGTGGATCACAACAAATTGGAAAATTCTTAGAGATGGGAATACCAGACCATCTTCTCTGTTTCCTGAGAAACCTGTATGTAGGTCAAGAAGCAACAAAACTCGACCTGGAACAATGGACTGGTTCAAAGTTGAGAAAGGAATAAGAGAAGGCTTTGTATTGTTCAGTTCAGTCGCTCAGTCGTGTCCGACTCTTTGCGACCCCATGAATTGCAGCACACCAGGCCTCCCTGTCCATCACCATCTCCCAGAGTTCACTCACACTCATGTCCATCCAGCCATCTCATCCTCTGTCATCCCCTTCTCCTCCTGCCCCCAGTCCCTGCCAGTATCAGAGTCTTTTCCAGTGAGTCAGCTCTTTGCACAAGGTGGCCAGAGTACTGAAGTTGCAGCTTTAGCATCATTCCTTCCAAAGAACATCCAGGGCTGATCTCCTTTAGAATGGACTGGTTGGATCTCCTTGCAGTCCAAGGGACTCTCAAGAGTCTTCTCCAAAACCACAGTTCAGAGGCATCAATTCTTTGGCGCTCAGCTTTCTTCACTACCAGGGTCCAGCCCGGGTTGGATCCAGGGTATCCGAAGTGTGATGGTGTCAGCGACTGAGATTTATTTAGAGATATAAAGAGAGATGAAGAAAGAATATTGCAAAAAAAAAAAAAGAATATTGCGGTTAAGAAAACAGAGGAGAGAAAGAGGCTGATATTCCTTGGTTTACACAGATAGCCAATAAAGCCCCAGCACGGGACTTGCTCTGTTCATGTAGGCCACAGGTGCCCTCTCAAATCATGGAGTCAGCCTGAAAGGGAAGAGGAGGAAGGAAAGAACGACATGGGGTGACCAAGCTTCGGTGAGCAAGGACCGCAACTTTATTTTCAAAAGGAGCTTTTATACCCTAAGTTGTACATAGAGAATAATGGAAAATGCAGAGTCAGCAGTCCTGACCCTTATCGAGACTAGGCTTTCTTTCTGCATACCTATCTGTATACACAGGTCTTAGGTGATTTGCATCATCTTCTGGCCAGGAGGCCTATTAGCATTTTATGACCCTTTTCTGATAAGGGTCCATCAACCAGAAAACTTATTTTCCCTAAAAGTGTTATTTTTTCCAAAGTCTGGTGCCACTCTCAGAAAGCACTAAATAAAGTTACATTCCTATAGGGCAAAGGTGTAGTGGGCTATAACAAGGAAAGAATTTATTAACTCAAAGTTTAATGTTGTTAATATCAAGGCCACTACTTATATTTCTATATATTAACTATGTTAATTAATGCACACAATATGAAAACTTGGCAGCAAACATTGGCTCAACAATGAGACCCTTCACCAGTACCATTCTAATAATTTTGACTCCTTGAAAGGCTTTATTTAAGCTTCTCGTGTCTCTCATGGTTGGGAGGCTGTAAACAATCATAAGCATAGTTATAAAAGTCCAGATAAACCTGTCAGGCAAGTTAGAGAGCCATCAGAGGGGTTTGGATTGGAGCACTCTATTATGTCCAGGAGATTTATTAACTAGAGCTGTAAGTTGATTTTCTTTAGAGAAAGGTGGTCGGGGATAGCCCCCTGCTGGTATCAGAGGAGTTAGTGAAAGGCATAAAATAGTAAGACAGACTCTGGTTTTGGGGTACTTGAGCAGGCCCAGGGGGTCCCGCAAGTCCTGATTTCCCTTGCCGATCATGTCTCTTCCTCATGACCTTTGCCATGGGTGCGATCCGCCCAGGGAGTCCCTTGAGTCCTGAAGCCTTGCTTGTCAGGTCTCCTTTGCATGACCTTGTCATGGGTGGGATCTCCTGTGCTGGCTCCTGGCACTTCACAGTCCAACTCTCACATCCATACATGACTACTGGAAAAACCATAGCCTTGACTAGACGGACCTTAGTTGGCAAAGTAATGTCTCTGCTTTTGAATATGCTATCTAGGTTGGTCATAACTTTTCTTCTGAGGAGTAAGCGTCTGTTAATTTCATGGCTGCATTCAACATCTGCAGTGATTTTGGAGCCCCCCAAAATAAAATCTGACACTGTTTCCACTGTTTCCCCATCTATTTCATGAAGTGATGGGACCAGATGCCATGATCTTAATTTCCTGAATGTTGAGCTTTAAGCCAACGTTTTCACTCTCCTCTTTCACTTGCATCAAGAGGCTACTTAGTTCCTCCTTGCTTTCTGCCATAAGGGTGGTGTCATCTGCATATCTGAGGTTATTGATATTTCTCCCGGCAATCTTGATTCCAGCTTGTGCTTCATCCAGCCCAGTGTTTCTCATGATGTACTCTGCATATAAGTTAAATAAGCAGGGTGACAATATACAGCCTTGACGTACTCTTTTTCCTATTTGGAACTAGTCTTTTGTTCCATGTCCAGTTCTCACTGTTGTTTCCTGACCTGCATATAGGTTTCTCAAGAGGCAGGTCAGGTGGTCTGGTATTCCCATCTCACGAGTTTTCCACAGTTTATTGTGATCCATACAGTCAAAGGCTGTGGCATAGTCAATAAAGCAGAAACAGAAGTTTTTCTGGAACTCTCTTGCTTTTTCGATGATACAGCAGATATTGGCAGTTTGATCTCTGGTTCCTCTGCCTTTCTAAAACCAGCTGGAACATCTGGAAGTTCACAGTTCATGTATTGCTGAAGCAGATGCCCTAATGACAGAAAGTAAAGAGGAACTAAAGAGCGTCTTCATGAAGGTGAAAAAGGAGAGTGAACAAGCTGGCTTAAAACTCAACATTCAGAAAACTAACATCATGGCATCTGGTCCCATCACTTCATGGCAAATAGAAGGGGAAAAAGTGGAAGCAATGACAGATTTTCTTTACTTGCACTCTGAAATCAGTGCAGATGGTGACTACAGCCGTGAAATTAAAACACTTTTAATTTCATATTAAAAAGTAGAGACATCACTTTGCCAACAAAGATGCATATAGTCAAAGCTATGGTTTTTCCAGTAGTCATGTATAGATATGAACTTGGACCATAAAGAAGGTTGAAGAATTGATACCTTTGAATTATGGTGCTGGAGAAGACTCAAGAATCACTTGGACAGCAAGGAGATCAAACCAGTCCAAAAGGAAATCAACCCTGAATATTCATTGGAAGGACTGATGCTGAAACTGAAGCTCCAGTCCTTTGGCCACCTGATGTGAAGAGCCAGCTCTTTGGAAAGGACCCCGACACTGGGAAATATTGAAGGCAGGAGGAGAGGGGGATGACAGAGGATGAGATGATTAGATGGCATCACTGACTCAATGAAGATGCATTTGAGCCAACTCTGGGAGATAGTGAAGGACAAGGAAGGCTGGCATGCTGCAGTCTGTAGGGTTGCNTCCAGAATGCAGTGCAGACCCCACATTGCATTTAATTGTACATTGCCTTAGTCTTTCCACTGTGACAGATCTTCAGACTCTTGTCTTCCATGACCTTGACACTTCAGAGGAGCACTGGTCAGATATTTCTAGAATCTCTCTGAACTTGAGTTTGTTTAATGTTTTCTTATGAGTGGGATGAGGTTATGCATTTTTGGAAAGACTAGGACGGGAATGATGCTGTATCCTTTTGCGGAGGTACATGGTGTCCATATGTATTGCTAATGATACCTTGATCACCTGGTTTAAGTGGTGTCTGCCAGGTTTTCCATTGTAAACTAATTATTTTCATCTTTTTATCTACATGATATTCTGGGGAGATACTTTGAGGCTATGGTAGGCTAAATAATGCCCCCTAATGATGATGCTGTGAAAGTGCTGCACTCAATATGCCAGCAAATTTGGAAAACTCAGCAGTGGCCACAGGACTGGAAACGGTCGGTTTTCATTCCAATCCCAAAGAAAGGCAATGCCAAAAAATGCTCAAACTACCACACAATTGCACTCATCTCACACGCTAGTAAAGTAATGCTCAAAATTCTCCAAGCCAGGCTTCAGCAATTCGTGAACTGCGAACTTCCTGATGTTCAAGCTGGTTTTAGAAAAGAGGAACCAGGGATCAAATTGCCAACATCTGCTGGATCATGGAAAAAGCAAGAGATTTCCAGAAAAACATCTATTTCTGCTTTATTGACTATGCCAAAGCCTTTGACTGGGTGGATCACAATAAACTGTGGAAAATTCCGAGAGAGATGGGTCTACCAGACCACCTGACCTGCCTCTTGAGAAATCTGTATGCAGGTCAGGAAGCAGCAGTTAGAACTGGACATGGAACAACAGACTGGTTCCAAATAAGAAAAGGAGTGCATCAAGGCTGTATATTGTCACCCTGCTTATTTAACTTCTATGCAGAGTACATCATGAGAAATGCTGGACTGGAAGAAACATAAGCTGGAATCAAGATTGCCGAGAAAAATATCAATAACTTCAGATATGCAGATGATACCACCCCTATGGCAGAAAGTGAAGAGGAACTCAAAAGCCTCTTGATGAAAGTGAAAGAGGAGAGTGAAAAAGTTGGCTTAAAGCTCAACATTCAGAAAACGAAGATCATGGCATCTGGTCCCATCACTTCATGGGAAATAGATGGGGAAACAGTGGAAACAGTGTCAGACTTTATTTTTTTGTGCTCCAAAATCACTGCAGATAGTGATTACAGCCATGAAATTAAAAGATGCTTATTCCTCAGAAGAAAAGTTATGAGCAACCTAGATAACATATTCAAAAGCAGAGATATTACTTTGCAAACTAAGGTCCGTCTAGTCAAGGCTATGGTTTTTCCAGTAGTCATGTATGGATGTGAGAGTTGGACTGTGAAGAAGGCTGAGCCCCGAAGAATTGATGCTTTTGAAGTGTGGTGTTGGAGAAGACTCTTGAGAGTCCCTTGGACTGCAAGGAGATCCCACCAGTCCATTCTGAAGCAGATCAGCCCTGGGATTTCTTTGGAAGGAATGATACTAAAGCTGAAACTCCAGTAGTTTGGCCACCTCATGTGAAGAGTTGACTCAGTGGAAAAGGCTCTGATGCTGGGAGGGATTGGGAGCAGGAGGAGAAGGGGACGACAGAGGATGAGATGGCTGGATGGCATCACTGACTCGATGGACGTGAGTCTGAGTGAACTCCAGGAGATGGTGATAGACAGGGAGGCCTGGCGTGCTGTCATTCATGGGGTCGCAAAGAGTTGGACCCGACTGAGCGACTGAACTGAACTGAACTGAAAGATGATGTTGTTGTTCAGTTGCTCAGTCATGTCTCACTCTTTGCGACCCCATGTCCATCGAATCAGTGATGCCATCCAACCCTCTCATCTCCTCTGTCATCTCCTTCTCTGCCCTCAGTCTTTCCCAGCATCAGGATCTTTTCCAGTGAGTCGACTTTTTACATTAGGTGGCCAGAGTATTGGAGCTTCAGCTTCAGCATCAGTCCTTCCAATGAATATTTAGGGTTGGTTTCCTTTAAGATTGACTGGTTTGATCTCCTTGTAGCCAGCCCAATTGACTCTCAAAATATCCAGATCTTAATCCCTCAGATTTGTGGATGTTATATGTTATATGGCTAAAGAAACTTTGCCAATATGATTTAGTGAAGGTTTTTGAGCTGGGGAGAGAGTATCTGGAATATCTGCTGCTGCTGCTGCTGCTAAGACGCTTCAGTCGTGTCCAACTGTGCGACCCCATAGACGGCAGCCCACCAGGCTCTGCCGTCCCTGGGATTCTTCAGGCAAGAACACTGGAGTGGGGTGAAAAGTGAAAGTGAGGTCACTGAGTCGTGTCCAACTCTCAGCGACCCCATGGACTGCGTCCATGGGATTTTCCAGGCAAGAGTACTGGAGTGGGGTGCCATTGCCTTCTCCGCTGGAATATCTGAGTGAGCCCTAAATGCAGTCGCAAGTGTCATTTTAAGAGGGAGGCTTCCTACAGAAGGCCATGTGAAGATGGAAGCAGAGAGAGATTTGAAGATGTCATGACCTTGGCTTTCGTAATGGAGAAAGGGACCAGGAGGCACTGAATGCAGCTCTAGAAAAGGCAAGGACACAGATTCTTCCCTAGAGCTTCCAGAGAGAGTGTGGCTCTGCCCACAGCTTAGTTTTGGCCCAGTGATACTGAATTTGGAGTTCTGGCCATCAGATCTGTAAGAGAATAAATTTGTGTTGTTCTCAGCCACTAAATTTGTGGTAATCTGTTACAGCAGCCACAGGAAATTAACAGTACAGAAACTATGTAAAACATTCTGTTTTTGTTTAAACTTTCAGCTGCTAACTTTAGCATTCACCCAATCTTCCCTGTAGCAGTTACTTCTGTGGTGTTCTAATGATGACCTGCTCTTTCTCTCATTCTTAAGACATTTATTAATTGGAATTTTTTTGTAAGGAAGAGTTGTCTATTCTTTATCATTTGTTAATTTCATCAGTATAGGCTCATGACTATTTTGAGTATTTCTTTGAATTATAATCCAATTCAGTTGTTGTTCAGATTGTTCCAGTTTTGGTAATTGGGAACTTCTTTCACTTGGCTTTGTGCCCTTTTGACAATGCTTTCATTCTTTTAATTAATTATTTCACTTTTTTTTTGAGCTCTTCCTTACTTTCTGAAGGCATCACAAGATATTTCAGGCCCATTTTGTATTTTCTTTGCCGAGGCCATGGAAGGGCTCATAGTCTTTCCGCTTTTATTATTTCCACCTATGAATCCTATGCTTTGAAGATTTTATTTTCCCTTTGACAGGTTGATATTTATTTATTTATTATTATTTTGACTGCGCTACAAGGCTTGTGGGATCTTTTTTTCCTCTTTTGGTCTCACTGCACTGCGTGCAGAATCTTAGTTCCTGCACCAGAGGTCAAACCCTGGTCACAGAGTGAAAGCATCCTAACCACTGGACTGCCAGGGAATTTCTTTATGTATGGAATTAACAATTCCTTAGTTAATTGATTTTCCTTCTCAAGCACTCTCGTGGATTTGCTCTAGATTGCCAGTGCCACCCCCATGCACGGACATGATTCCAGCACAGAAACATAACTTTCAGTTAGACTAGACTACCTTATTAAAGCTAAGCATCTGATTTCTGACAGGCTTTCCCAGGGTCAGAATTATTGTTGGATTTTTATAAGCACCAACATTGTGGTCCTCAGACCACTAGCCTAATGTCTCAGGTACTTTGATGGTTTCTAATCCCATCAACAACTAAACTAGAGCTCATGTGTTGGGGGGAGCTTAATGAAAGTTTAGTATATAACTGGATCTAATAACAATAGAATAAATATCAACATCTTTATAGCTTTCTATTGTTTCTCGCTATTGAAATTTGTCTTATAGGCAGTAAAGCACACAGATATGAGGCATATGGCACAATGGAGTTTCACGTCTGTACATACCTTTGTAGGGTGACTCCCCAGTGATCCATGCCCTTCGATTGTATAACAAAGTTGCCTTAAAAAAAAAGAGAGAGAGAGAGATTATCCTGGGTCGATCTGACCTAACCATATAGGTCCTTAGCAGTGACCTGGTGCTTCTAGAAGAAAGAGATTGAAAGTGTGAGAAGGATTTCAGGTGATGGAGATTCTTCATTGCTGGTTTTAAAGATGAAGGAGGCCACTGGGCCAGGACTGTAGGCAGCTTCTAGGAATGAAGGTCATTCCCTGATTGACAAGCAGCCAGGAAATGAGAAACTCAGTCTGACAACTGAAAGGAACTGAATTTAGCTAATGATCTGAATGAACTTAGTAGCAGATTCTTCTCCAGAGCCTTCAGAAAGGAACACAGCCCTGCTGACATCCTGATTTCCACCTGTGAGATCCTGAGCAGAGAACCCCGCCGTACCGCAGCCCAGATTCCTTACATGCAGAACTGTGGGAAAATAAATAATCCCTGTTGCAAAATGTAATTATTAAATTTTTATTCATTCTTTTTTTGGCTGTGCTGGGTCTTCTTTCCTGTGCACGGGCTTTCTCTAGTTGAGAGCAGGGCCTTCTCTTTGTTGCAGTGCCCGGGCATCTCACTTTGGTAGCTTCTCTTGTTGCAGAGCTCTGGCTGTAGGCGTGCAGGCTCAGTACTTGTGACACGTCGGCCTAGTTGCTCCATGGCACGTGGAATCTTCCTGATAGAACCTGTGTCCCCTGCACTGGCAGGATTCTCATCCACTGTACCACCAGGGAAGTCTGCCTCTTGTTTTTAAGCCATTAAGTTTGTGTTGATTTCTTGCATAACAATAGGAAATGAATTAATCAGTTACTACCCAGATCAAGATATAGAGTGTTTATAGAATGTCCAGCATATTTCTAGCACTCTAGTATAGCCCCTTACAGTGAAAAATGTACTTTCGCACATCATAGTATTGAATTTTCACAATAACCCAGTAAACCAAGATCCTCAGACATGCAGATGACCCCACCCTTATGGCAGAAAAGCGAGGAAGGACCAAAGAGCCTCTTGGAAAGTGAAAGAAGAGAGTGAAAAAGCTGGCTTAAACCTCAACATTCAAAAAATGAAGTTCGTGGCATCTGGTCCCATCACTTCATGGCAAATAGATGGGGAAACAATGGGCACAGTGACAGACTTTATTTTCTTGGGCTCAAATTCACTGCCGATGATGACTGCAGCCATGAAATTAAAAGATGCTCTGCTTGCTCCTTGGGAGAAAAGCTATGGCCAACCCAGACAGCATATTAAAAAGCAGAGACACTACTTTGCCGACTGAGGTCCGTCTAGTCAAGGCTATGGTTTTTCCAGTAGTCATATATGGATGTGAGAGTTGGGCCATAAAGAAAGTTGAGCAATGAAGAATGGATACTTTTGACTGTGGTGTTGGAGAACTCTTGAGAGTCCCTTGGACTGCAAGAAGATCAAACCAGTCCATCCTAAAGGAAATCAGTCCTGAGTCCTCATTGGAAGGACTGATGCTGAAGCTGAAGCTCCAATACTTTGGCCACCTGATACGAAGAACTGACTCATTTGAAAAGACCCTGATGCTGGGAAAGATTAAAGGCAGGAACAGAAGGGGGCTGGACTAGCATTCTCTGAGGTCCCTTTCAACATTCTCTGAATCTACAGCTGTTTCTACCTCAGATAGCATTTTTAGCCTTCCTGTGTAAGATGCTTAGCTTTTAGGGAAAAGAAAGAAAGAAAAAAAAAAATTCTCGGAGTTTTGTAGGGGGAATTCAAGGTTCAGTAAAAACTCAAACCACTGTGATCTCTAAGGAGCTAGGCACTCCTCACATTCCCAACACCAGACGGGATGTGGCCGGACAGCTCGGCACACTGTCCTCATTCCTAAGCTCCCGGAGGTGGCACTCCTGTGCTCGAGTTCCTAGATAGGGAATTGATTGCCTCCATTTCTTCTTGGTCTTGTCCTTCTTTACCCTCCTGAATTCTAATTTCCTGCCAGAAAAATAAAAGGACCCATATTGGTACATACACGTCGCTACCCTTATTTCACAGAATCCCTCTCATACCGCTCTTTCTAAATGGTTTAGGGAAATTTATCTCTGCCCATTTTTCTCATTTAGTCCCATTCGTGGCCCAAATAGCCCTTATTATGGCTAATGTATGATATGGAATGATGCTCTTTGGAGGAAAATTTAAGCAATGGGCTTTTAAAGAAAAGCCAAGACATTTTAGCGGAGAAGGCAATGGCAGCCCACTCTAGTACTCATGGAAAATCCCATGGACGGAGGAGCCGGGTTGGCTGCAGTCCATGGCGTCGCTGAGGGTCGGACACGACTGAGCAACTTCACTTTGACTTTTCACTTTCATGCATTGGAGAAGGAAATGGCAACCCACTCCAGTGTTCTTGCCAGGAGAGTCCCAGGGACGGGGGAGGCTTGTGGGCTGCCATCTATGGGGTCGCACAGAGTCAGACACGACTGATTCGACTTAGCAGCAGCAGCAGCAAGACATTTTAGAGAAGGTCCCTACGGACCTTACTTGCAAATAATCAAAACTATCCCTTCTGATTTTGCATAAAGATCTTTATGTCTACTCTTACAACCACCGCCATATAAATTTCCTTCACCATCAATGTTCAAGATAAACATAAAGTTGAGTAATGACTTGGTTATGTTTTTAAATTATTTTTATTCCACTTGTACAACTTATGTCAAAATTCTTTCTGAGCTCCAAGAAACTCTGACTTTTTAAACAGTTCAGACTGCTTGAAATTGTTAGTCGGAAAATGTTTTTGTCCCAGTTGACCATAAGAGGGCAATGTAGGTATACATATTTCTCTTTAAAAATACCTTTTGTTGTCTAGTGCTGCATGTTTAAAGAATTAATGTGAGGTTCAGTAATTGATTTGCTTTGCTTGACTTAACTCTGATAGTAAATATAATTAACATTTGAATGGAAATGGTAATTGTTTCCGGTGTGATATACATGTTTCTTTGTAACACTTACTTGACACAGAATAGCTGAGTGTACTAACTTAACCTAGCAAAAATTGTGACTTTAAAATCACTTTTGATTCCCATTTAAGTAGATATTTTCTTTGGGCCCCAGGTGTGTTCTCTGGCCTGTGCAACCTTGATGTGTTGATATAATAAGGAACTTTGGGCAAGATGAGATGACATGGTTATGCCTCATTTAGTAGCATGTTGAGAAATTGCTTTTGAATAAGTCAAACAAATGTTTACCCTACCTCCCAAGTTTTCTTTGATAATCACATTTGCCACAAAAGCATTTACAATGCTGTTTGCTTTTCAGCTGAGACCTTGAACCTGCAAAGAATTTGCAGATGCCTAAGAAAAAGGATTAAATATGCACCCCCTATCAAATAGGGCATCTTCTTTGAAGGGAATAAAACCAAAATAACTTTGAGTAATATAGATAATATCAAGAAGTCAAAGAAGGGGCCTCCCTGGTGGCCCGCCTGCCAATGCGGGAGACATGGGCTCAGTCCCTGTTGTGGGAAGATCCCACATGCCACAGGGGCAGCTGAGCCTGTGTGTACCAGGACTATGGAGCCTGTGCTCTAGAGTCCAGGAGCCACAACTAGAGAAAGGCCCCTGCAGCAGCAAAGGCCCAGCACTGCCATAAATAGATAAATGAAAGAAAAAATGAACTGGAGCAAGCAGATAGGCATTGGAAGGAGGTAATTTTTTTTTTTTTTAATAAAGAAATCAAAGAAGCTGAAAATAGTCATGAGTAGGAGACTTGCTTAAATTTCAATTTCTAAGTCATATGAGCTCTTGGATTTTGAATTGTGGTTAAACAGGTGAGACTATAGCATTGATGGATTATGGTCAAGATTTGAACCTTGGGGTGTATAAGGGAGTGATACAAAATGATTGGTGGTTTTTGGAAGAGTATAAACTTGAATAATAAGTGTTAGAAATGAATAAATGTACACTTTCCAGAAAAAAAGCCTAAAAGAAAATGGCCGGTATCCACAGACACCTTGGAAGACACTCACAGGTGTCNGACAACATTACAGAATGCTTACAGAGAAAAGTGGTGTATTTCTTTGGTGACTCAACAATCAGGCAGTGGTTTGAATACCTCACTGCATTTGTTCCAGGTTCGTACTTTGCTTTTTGTTTCATAACTCCCATACATACAAGATCCGGCTCTGAAATAAGCAGACCCAGTCCAGTACCTGCAGAAAGGCACCAGGTGAGGGAAAACTGACTTCTCCGAAGGACTAAAGGCGGGTCCTGATGCTGGAGAGAAGAGTGATGGGGCTGACCAGTGCTGGGGCTGTCACGCATCAACGAAAGCTCTGGCTGCCTGTTGCAGTTCACACCACTGACAAGCCGTGTGTCCCTGGACAAATCATCTGCTTCTCGGGGCTTCCTTTCTCCAAGTGTGTGATGAGGCGCTGCACACTCACCTCACAGGTGTCTTCCCTTCTGACATTCAGGCTGTGAAATGGAAGTGAACATTTCCCGTTGTTTCTCTTCTAGTTCTCTTTGGTCCTACTCCAAGTTTATAATAGATTTAAGTGGAAGGAAGCAGACAAACTGTAGTCCAATTTATGGCATCCAGGCAACAGAGTGTCCCTGCGTCGCCCACTGGGCGGTCCGCTGTGTGACTCTGCGATGAGCTGCCCCTCACCAAGGGAGTCTGGCCAGTCCAGCCTTCTTAGCTTCCTGGTCTCACTGCTGGGCTCTGGGCAGCTCTTCAGGCTTGGAATAAAACCCTGCTCATTGGAGGGCCGTCCCTTATTCTCAGGCCTTTTCCTCTTCCCAGAAAGGGTGTGGATACAGGGAGGAGGGGCGGATGCAGGGCAGCAGGACTGAAAACCCTGCTTAGAGTTTACAGAGCTGACGAACAGCTTTGTGGGAACTGGTTTTTTTTTTTTTTTTTCATTTTAAATTAATTTTTATTATAATATAGTTGATTTACAATGTTGTGTTAGTTTCTACTGTACAACAAAGTGAATCAGCTATGCATGTACACATATCCCCTCTTTTTTTAGATTTCTCTCCCATTTAGGTCACCACAGAGCACTGAGTAGAGTTCCCTGTTATAATAAAATATCTATTAATTTACTATCTATTTTATTATCTATTATCACTAATTATCTACTTTACACAGGTAGTGTGTATATGTCAATCCCAGATTCTCAGTTCATTCCATCCCCCATCCCTCCTTAATATCTGTAAGTTTGTTCTCTAACATCGGTGTTTCTATTTCTACTTTGCAAATAAGTTCATCTGCACCATTTAGTGAGAACTATTTTTGATGGCTGTTTATGGACAGGACTTTTCACAAAACAAAATTCCACAGTTGTGAGTGGTTGTGTGTGGTGTTTTCATTTTTCTCTTCTGTTTATTATATCAACTTAGCTTCAAGTTTCATATGAGGGAAAGGAAGAAGTAGATATGACCCCCAAAAGTAGAAAATTAATTATGATTTTGATTTGCTTTAAAAAAAAATTGAAACAGATACAGCAGAGTTCTAGTTGATAAAAGACAAGTTAAGCAGGAGAAGCGAAACCATTTGTATGGCATGATGTTAGGCAAAGTTTGGTGCTGACCAGGCAGGGCCTTCCAGCAGTCGGTATTTGCTTGGTTCTTAAGTTCTAATGAGCTCAGTATTTCCTTTAATAGCAGTGATCACATTGAGTGTCTTGTTCATTTTCCACCGTAGCCTTTGCAGACAGATTTTTGCCTGATAAAGCCTTGTGTCAGTGCTTGATCTTAATCTGAAGAAAGAATGGTAAATTGAGCTTTTATGCAATTTAATTGGGGCCAAATGCTAAGTAGTAATGAGAATGAGAATTAGGTATGAGAATCTAGAAGAGCCTGGGTGGGACCTCATGGAAAAAAAAGTGAAACCTTAAATTTAACCCTTAAAAGTAAATAATATGGGACAATTATAGTTTGATGTTACTTTTTCAGAATTGACTGCAGACTCCTTGAGGGCAAGGACTGTGACTTACCCATCTGAGCATTGCTGACTTTTTTTTTCTTTTTAAGCTAGGAAACTAATTTATTATTTACTTGTTTTTTCTTTTTGGCCATGCCATGTAACATGTGGGATCTTAGTTCCGCCACCAGGGATAGAACTCCTGTCTCCTTCGGTGGAAGGGTGGAATCTTAACCCCTGGACCACCAGGGAAGTCCTGCCTTGCTGGCTTATAACACGTTAGTGATGGCCCAGAATTGATGCTTAGGCAATGTTAATTCAGTTGGGTTGCCAATGGCTATTTAATCTGGTCTGTGTAAGGTACTTGTAGGACTCTTTAGGGATATGAGACAAATCCTCTTTCCTCATGGGGTCAATGTTTAGCTGTGAATTATACAGCTTTTTTTTGGAGAAAGCAATGGCACCCCACTCCAGTACTCTCACCTGGAAAATCCCATGGATGGAGGAGCCTGGTAGACTATAGTCCATGGGGTCGCTAAGAGTCAGACACGACTGAGCGACTTCCCTTTCACTTTTCACTTTCATGCATTGGAGAAGGAAATGGCAACCCACTCCAGTGTTCTTGCCTGGAGAATCCCAGGGACGGGGGAGCCTTCTGGGCTGCCGTCTATGGGGTCGCACAGAGTCGGACACAACTGAAGCGACTTAGCAGCAGCGGCAGCAAGGGAGGATCATCACTGATTCCTGGAATCATCAGAGGAGCTGGACTTGGAAACCCAACTTAGATAAAGGGGAGGGAGTGAAGGGAATTCTAATTTGTGCTGCTTTCTTTGTTACAACACAGAGAGAAGTTTTCTAAGACATTAACAGAGTTTTCCATGAACAGGGTGAAATTGAAAGTCAGAAGAAGCAAGGTTGCTTCTTTTTTTTTGCTTATTATAAAAAGAGGTATTTGGTTACTGTTATGTGTTTGTTAAAAAGCCAAAGTTATAGTTTTTGACCTGGAAGAAATATTTATCTGTTAGAACAATAATGTGTAAATGTCAAATTGATGTTTAGATATTCAACAGTTAGTCAAACAGGAAGATTTCTTGGCCTAACAGTTAGAGGCAAACCGGTTATTTTGCTTCTGAGGTCTAGACTCTATTGCTGATGATATTACTTGTAATTTCATGCTTATGGAGTGATTCAATAAATATGTTAGAATAAAGGTCCATTGAAGCCGGGGTGAGGGGTGGGGTGCCAAGGTGAAGTGAAATAAGTGTTTACATTTGTACCTTTTTGTTGTTTTACTTTTTAAAAAATTTCTTTTTTAATTGAAGGATAATTGCTTTATAAAATTCTGTTGGTTTCTGCCAAACATCAACATGAATGAGCCATAGGTATACAGATGTCCCCTCCCATCTCTCCCCCCATTGTTGTTTTACTTTTATTTTAAAAAATTGTTCTTTGAAGCCACTAACTAAAGAATAATGTAAGTATATATGGCTTTGTTTAACCATTCTTATGAGTCTGACTTTTCCTTGTTTCAGATTTAGTGGAGTTTAACTTGGGTAGCCCCAAGAATGTGGGTCCATTCCTGGCAGTGGACCAGAAGCACAACATCCTTCTCAAATACCGCTGCCATGGTCCACCCATCCGCTTCACGACCGTCTTTAGCAGTGACCTCCGTTATGTGGCCAATGAGCTGAATGGCATCGTGGGAGGGAAGAACACAGTGGTTGCCATAGCCGTGTGGTCTCATTTCAGCACCTTCCCCTTGGAAGTGTATATCCGGCGGCTCAGGAACATCCGTCGGGCTGTGGTCCAGCTCCTGGACCGCAGCCCTAAGACTGTGGTAGTCATCCGGACAGCCAATGTCCAAGAGCTGGGACCTGAGATTAGCCTTTTCAACAGCGACTGGTACAACTTTCAGCTGGACACCATCCTTCGGAAGATGTTCTCAGGGGTTGGAGTATATCTTGTTGATGCCTGGGAGATGACCCTGGCCCATTATCTACCCCACAAGTTACATCCAGATGAAGTTATTGTGAAGAACCAAGTGGACATGTTCTTATCCTTTGTGTGCCCGTTGGAGACCTAGCCTGCCAGAGGGAACTGGAGGAATCACTTTTCAGTGACCTTCTCTTTCACGTGCACTACAAAACAAACTTTTTTACATAGGTGGCCCTATGCAGAAATGGCTTCTATATGTATTTAAAATTTAGAAAGGAGCTGGACTTTATATAATCATTGTAAGGAGCTTGGAAAATGCAGATTACACTTATATCTACCTATAGGATTTTTTTCCTATCTTCACTTAGCCACGGGTGAACCATTATTAACAGCATATACACATTATACTGCCCTTGTAACCAAAGATACTAATGAGTGTGTCTGAACTAGCTTTTCTTGGCAGGGGATATTACTGTGCTATAAAGTGTGAAAAATATTCTGACCTAAGTGGAAGGGGCAAGTTTGGTTGGCAGTGGAGTGTTTGTAGTTTATCTGTAAAGGAGCATGTTTGCATGAATAGCATAATTGGTCCATCTTCAGTGGAGGTGAATTTAACCCAAGGCTTGCAGTCAGTGGCTCCTGTAACACACTGAAGACAGCTATGTCTCAAGAGTTTCTTTCGATGATCCAGTTTTTTTCTGAATTACTTGAAAAGGCCAGTATCCTTGGTCAGAACTTTCTAATGAGAATATTTATAGTGTCCTACTTTAATCTGGAAAAGAAGCAAAAGGGAAAGATGAAAGTATATATAAAATTGATATTTGCATTGGGTGATTGTTACTTGATTCAGCTAAGGATGAATACTTATTCTAAAATAACCACTTTTGGAACTGAAAGGGAAAATATATAAAGGCAGCTTTATTTTTGTGTTCTGAAGTTTGAGGGTTTTAAGAATTGACTTTTATGTAAAGATTGCTATTGTTTGTTATAAAGTTGTGCAAACTATTTCCAGCAATACTGAGTGTTTCTTTTTTGGTTGTTATTTTGAATTGCATACCCAAATTAGAAATTAAAATCTAATTAAAAATTAAAGGTAGATATTGAAACCTGTGAAGGGTTGATTTGGGCATAAGGAATGCTTATGCTTGGAAGTAAAATGTGCTCTTCTTACTGGCTACCTTAAAATAACTGAATTATCAATTTTACCTGTTTTTTTTTTCTTATTAATTTTAAATAAGTTTAAGTTAATTTGTGACCACTTAGTCCTCTTTTCTTTTTGAGCCACATAGAGTCTAGTTTTATGTATACCTAAAGGAACATGTGATGGACACGACTTTGGGTAAACTCCGGGAGATGGTGAGGGACATGGAAGCCTGGTGTGCTGCAGTCTGTGGGGTTGTGAAGAGTTCAACATGACTTGGTGACTGAACAACAACAACAACAAAGGAACATGTGTAGAAACTGGGGAGGCTTCAGAAATGAAGAGAAATGCCTAATGCATGAAAAAATACACTCAGAAGAATGGGTCAAAGAATCTGAGTTTTTAACTTAAAACAGAGATACTGAGATCTTCCTTTCCTAGCCTTGAGGGCCTGCTTCAAGTCTATAAAATAAATAAATATAATTTTAAATTATGTTGCGAGTCTAAAGTAGACCAGGTAGTTAAATATATTAATATAGTTGAATTTTAATGGTCTTTAAGCTTTAGAGTGTTTAATGATCATTTATCTGACCAAAATGCAGAAAATTGTGGAGTCAGCCTTAGTGGCAGACATCCTAGGATTCTGATGCAATGGTGGTATTCTACATTTTGAGAAACACTAAGGGAAGAAGGAAGATAGAACTAAGGAAATAATATTTTTTGTCTTATTTTAGGGGCTTTTCCCCTAATATTTAATTCTGATCAGGAGCTAATACTGCAGGCAACATTAGCTCCATTTTATAGATGAAGAACTTGAGTTTGGATTTGAACTAAGGTGCATGAGAGTCCATAGCCCTTTTCAACAGGAAATTTTTGGACTTTGTAAAGCTTTATTTTTTATGAAAGAACTTTGGAGCATTTTCTCAAGTGTCACTGAGGAAGGCTGAGTCATGTCTTCCTAGGAGAATTTCAGTTTCCACTGCCCCTCTGGAGCTTTGGAGTGATGCTACTTGTTTGTATAAATGATTTCATGTGACCTCATCTAGTTATTTTTTGATTTAGTGACATTATATCCTAAAGATTTGATGACAGTGTCTTAAAGTATGCTCATTCATTCTGTCCTTCTTCTAATTTGTCTTTCTACACTCAAGTGGAAATTTTTAAAAAAATGCCTAAATGGGGAGTTTGGAATATTACCTAGGCCATTTCTAGATACAATATTTTAATTTCTTCTAAAAAGTTTAACTTAAGCCAATACCACAGAGTTGTGACTGTTAGCATGCCAATCAAATAATATAGTTTATTTTAAATATATATTTTCCATTGTAAGTATAAAGGATGTTAAATATTGAGTTGGCCATGGAAAAACCTGAACGAACATTTTAGCTAACCCAATATAAAAAATTATGAAATCTAGAAGAAGAAAACCTATGGATAGGGTCGATAATTCTATCATCTGAATGCAATGAGCATCAGCGATTTGGTTTGATTTCTTTTTGTTTTTTAAAATCACATAGCTGTAATCACAGAGAACATGTAATTTGTATCTGTTTTTAAATTTAACATATAAATATTTTCCATGTTTTCATGACAATTATAAAAGTCTATCTAACAGTTTAGCTGAGTGACATCATTATATACATAGCTTGGCCGTTCAGGTTTATAATAAAATATTAAAACAGTGGTTTATATATAGTTTATGTATGTGTATGTGCTTAGTTGCTCAGTTGTGTCTGACTGCGACCCCAAGGACACTAGCCCACCAGGCTTCTCTGTCCATGAGGATTCTACAGGCAGGAATACTGGAGTGGGTTGCCATGCCCTCCTCCAGATAATATATGTGGCTTTTATATATATATATATATATATA
>SJYQ01016269.1:77093-92391 GCA_006410935.1 Redunca redunca | reverse complement strand
CGTCTTTTAATTTCATGGCTGCAATCACCATCTGCAGTGATTTTGGAGCCCAAAAAATTACCCATATTCAAATAGTTGTTCCTCTAAATCTAGGATGCTGAGACCTTCTTAAAGCCCCATATTATAGTACAGAAGGAGAGGAGTCAAGTTTTCTTGGCTCGAGCTCCATCTTAAGAGACTGAACAAATGAAGAGCTTGCACCCTTTCCATCCCCTCTTATAACAGTTTCTTTTCTGCAGCCACCAAAAGCAACATGGAGCCAGAGACTGACATGTTCAGAAAGGCTCTCTCTTATCATTTTGTCCTTCTCCCTCCTGGTACAAGGACCTCTGATGAGATCCACATCTAGAGACTGGGCACCTGAGAGTGGCTATATTACCTAGACTTCTACTGAGAACTCCTTTAGTCCTATGCACCATTTAATCCCATTTGAGCTAATAACATTCAACCTCTGCAGAGTCTAGCTCAAGAATAATAAATAGTTGTGCCTATGCTCTGCCCCACCACTCCAAGCACCCTCCCACCGCCCCCTCCCCTCCACACACACACAGAAAACATTGCTGATAGGTTGTGGCACTCTTTACACACTGCATCAGGATCTTTCTAAACACAACTCCCCAGGCAGTCATAACCATCAGTCCAATTTGGCATGCAAGATAAAAGCCATTTTTCATCCCTCATCTAGTCCATGCTGGAGAATATATCTTTATCATCAACAAACGTTTATTGACTTCCTAATGTGCATAAAGGCTTACAATCTAGATATGAATTCAAGAAAGCCTCAAAGAAAAAGAGATACAAGACAATGCCAGGTAGCCCATGCTAAAGGCCAAACACGTGATGGATTGACTTGCTGGAGGAACTTAGATGTTGCTGGAGATGCATGAGAGCTTTAAGAAATTTACTGTAGAAAATTATACTGTAAGCAATCACTGAAGGAAAAATGGAATTTAGGTAAGTGAAAAAACATGGAGAGAAAATTCCAGCTTCAAGAAGAAAGTGATCAAGAACTCAGGGACAGACAAGTATACATGGGGTACTTTTAGAAATGGAGAACAAACCCACTTAGCTAACACCAAGTTATTCAGGTGACATTCAACTCAAATGCCACTTCCTAGGTGAGGTCTTTCTGGATCAGACCAGTGAAAATGGATTTGTTTTTCTTCATGGACCTCCCGACCATGAGTTCCATAGGTCAGGGACCTTGCTTATTCACCTCGATGTTCCCAGTCACTAGAAGAGAGCCAGGCACACAGTAGGTGCTCAGAAAATATTTACTGGATAAATGAATAAACCATGGGTTCCTGTAGGGGAAGTTATAGGTGCTCCATATGGAGAAATATGTGGGTTTGATTGTTACTGCATTTGGATATCAAACTAAGGACTTGGGCCTATGGAAAAGTATTCCAAAGTGTTTCTCATCTAATCCCATCAAATATATTAGGTCAAAACAGGATTTTATTTTAATATTTTTTTGACCTGGACCATTTTTAAAGTTTTTGTTGAAATTATTACAGTATTTTTTCCGTTTTATGCTTTGGCTTTTTGGCCCCAACACATGTGGGATCTTCGCTCCCAGACCGGGGATCGAACCTGCATGCCCTGCATTGAAAGGTGAAGTCTTAACCACCGGACCACCAGAGAAGTCCCCAAAACAAGAATTCTAGATTGAATGCATTTTTGGATCACTGGATAACTTCTTGAAGTTAAACAAAGTTGACCATGTTTATTTTCTGCAATTCTTTCTTTCACGTCTACTGTATCTTTCCAGGTGGCGCTAGTGGTAAAGATCAGCCTGCCAATACAAGTAGATAAGATGTGGATTCAATCCCTGGGTCAGGAAGATCCCCTGGAGGAGGATACGGCAACCCACTCCAGTATTCTTGGCTGGAGAATCCCATGGACAGAGGAGCCTGGCAAGCTACAGTCCATAGGATTGCATAGAGTCGGACAAGACTGAAGCAGCTTGGCATGCACACACCGTATCTTTGTGGATATTCAAATATTCTCCAAGCATTATCCCATAGGACTCTTCTTTTATCTTCTCTTCTTTATTTTTTTCATTAAATGCAGCATACTGAATTTAGTGTTTACATTAACGTGAAGACAATTTGGAAAATGGAGCTGTGGAATCTTTAGAGATGCTGGAATGGGAATTTCTGCATATGCAATGATATTTTAGGAGGATCAGTGTGGTAGAATGGATTAGGAAAGGAGAGAGGCTTAAAACAGGGAGCCTCACTTGGGGATGATAGCAGAAATCATCCTCTCAAACATATGCCCCAAATAGGATGTGCCAGACACGAGACAGCAAGCATAAAGCAATAAACAAAACAAAATCTACCCCACCTGGAGAGGGTGCCCTTATGTTCTGGTTTGTCCAGGACAGTCCCAACTTTTGTCTGTTGTCCCCATACAATTAGTAAATAGTACCGTGTTTATTCAGGGCTTCCCTGGTGGCTTCCCTGCAGGTAATGAATCTGCCTGCAATGCAGGAGACCAGGGTTTGATCCCTGGGTAAGGAAGACCCCCTGCAGAAGGAAAGGCCAACCCACTTCAGTATGATTGCCATGTTTATTCTTGAAATTGCCACGGTTTGGATAATAAACTAATGGCCACTCAATTCATGGAGCTCACGTTATGGAAGAGACCAAGAGGTGAGCCCACGTGGCACCTTTGTATAAATCAGGATCCCTTTCTGAGTGGACACAACTTGAATAAAGGCAGTTTTGTGGGAAGATGCGGGCTCTCACAGGACACTCAGAAGGTAGAGCTCAGGCTGGGTGTTTATCTCCTCTCGCTTATTGCATGCAGGGGGTTTTGTAAGCTAGGTGTGGATTCAAGAATGATTAAAAAAAAAAAAAGCACAAGATAACGTCTAGCCCTGCCTTCTTGGGCAGTGAGCCATCCACAACCACCAGCTGGCATCCTGGAGATAATCAGTAAACAAATAAATATATAAGTAAATGCAACATTAAGTGTCGGAAAGTCCTGTGAAGAAAACTAGCATGAAGCAAGGGGATCGAGAGTGAAGGGCAGCCCTAGTGCACACTGCAGCAGGCACCCCTGGTGTCTTAGCCTGTGGAGAGGGCGCCCCCTGGGGTTGAGCAACTTGGCCACCCAGACGTGAGGTGCTTTGTTAGAAAGGATGGTCAGGAAGCCCTCTCTGTGGAGGCGGTGGGTCATTTGTCACTGAATGTAAAGGAGAGAAATGTCACAGTGGTGTGGAGTCAATGTGACATGGTGCCAGCCTTGGGAAGGACTTTGAGGAATGAGTGTTAAAGATGACTTCAGGCTTCCACGCCTGAGGAACTAGGAAAACACTGCTGCTGCTGCTAAGTCGATTCAGTCGTGTCCGACTCTGCGCAACACCATAGACAGCGGCTCTGCCGTCCCTGGGACTCTCCAGGCAAGAACACTGGAGTGGGTTGCCATTGCCTTCTCCGTGGAAAATGCTCGCACCGCTCAAATCTACCCACTTGAGCCTGCCACAAGTGGGTGGTGCAGGGAACACCCCAGGGAGAGAGGCGCAGTCCCTTCTCTTGGGGAGTTGACTGTCTCCTTCAGAATTTCCAAACCTGTCTGGAGGAACACTAGCTGGATATGCTAATAGGTGTTACTAGAAAAAGTTGCTCAAGTTTGAGATAGACTGGGTTAAGCAAAATCAAAGAGGTTTCTTTACTAGACGAATTCTCAGAGATTTTAATATACCCTCACGAGGTTCATGAATCCGAAGCAGGGAATAGAAAGGGTAACCCATCCTGAGTTAGCTGCCTGGAGACATTTTTCTTCGCAAGGTGTTTCAGGATACCAGACCCCACATCTGTTGGGGCCCACGGTTGCCATGGTGCATTGGCAACCTCTGAGTCAGCCCGCCTCAGGGCCAAGAGTAGCCTCTGACTGACTGGCTTAAAGCAGTTGTATAACCTCCTTGGGCCTCCACTTACCCTTCTATAAAATGGGGATAACGATATCACCCTCCCTCTCCTGGGTGGCACGAGGCACTGGTAATTACTATTTGGCCAGGTGCTGAGGTGCTGATGAGCTCTGTCTGACACATTTCTTCGTGCCTCCTCCAGACGCCGTGCCTCGCCTCCCCAGACACAGCCCTGCTGCTCGCTCAGACCTCAGCCACGTCGGGCAAGGCGGCAGCTGTCTCTCTTCTTCGTAGCTCCCGTCAAAACAGGAGACTCACCTGATCTCCAGCCCCGACCTGGGCATTGTGGAGGTGGGAGGGCCATCTGCCGGCTGCCATTCTGGGGCCCTGCTGCACGTGGGAGGCTGTTCGGGGCTGGGGCACCCCGAGCGGGTGTCGCCAGCCTGGAAGCAGCCATGCGATATCCTTGTTGCTGACGAGCCCAGCCAACCGGGGCCTTCTCAGGGCCAAGCAATGACCACGTCGGAGGACCAGGGCCCGGCGCAGCCTGGCGGGACAAGCGAGCAGAGGTGGGTGCTGCGTGTCTGAGGGTGCAGGGAGAGGAAGGGGCACCTGATGGGAGAGGAGACAGCCCATGGGCAAGGCTAGCCTTGCTCCAATCCTTCCACCAAGAGTGAGGAAAAGGGGGTGCTGAGAAAACTCGGAGGTTCCTGTATATCCACTGAGCCTGCAAACCAGACTCTGTCACCATGCCTCAGGGGTAGCACAAGCATCCTCATGAAGCATGGTGGCCTTTTGTAGTTACGTTTCGCTCTTTAGTCTAAGCTGCGAGATTCATTTTTGCCCAATTTCATCCAGATAGGAAATTCTGGGGAGTCAGAAAAGCAGCACGTGGCACCCCAAATTCGAGGCTGTATTGGAACAGCTCTGCAGGTGACTAAAATAATGCCTGGCCCTGAGTAGAAGGATGGAAAAGGAGTGGTTGTTGGATCTCCCTGGGTAATTTTGAAATGCCAGTGTGCATCTGCAGAATGGGATCATAATGATATGAAGTCCCTTCAGTTGGCTGGTGTCAGGACTCATTCCTGTGTGCTGGGCGTTCTCCTGTGATCCAGTGGTTCGTTTTGATGCACATCTTGCTTATTCGTACTGTCATGCCTTCTGCCCAGCAGAAATGCATCCCATTGGATAGTAGGTTCTTACTTTCATCCTCAGCTAAATTCAGCTGCTCTAAAATGTGTAAGAGAGAGCTGAGACCCCAGCGGATGGCAGTCCCCATCTCCAGGCCCATGGCATCAAATGCCAATTGAAAATCAAGATCTCTTAATTCTTGGAGATGGGGTGGGGGGCACACGGGGTCTAATTCCAGGGGAGGGACTAAATTAAGGAGTGGCATCAGGGGCCTGTCTAGCTCAATTTCTAGCCCCCACCTTCTTTAAAAGCCACCAGTGTCTGCGTGTTACCAAATGACTTGTCAATGTCAGAGGAGCCATGCAAAGAATATTCAGCACGTCATTAACCTCATTCCAACATGTAATTAGCCTAAAAGGCCTCTTCGCTGCCTCCATTCAGCGTTACATCATCATAAAGAATCAGATATTTTCAGGACACCGTGAAGACTTTAAAGAGTTAATTATGGCTCAGTAGAGCCCATCCCCGACAGCCTAAGATCCAGGAATTAAAATGTTTATTTTCAAGTGTCAGTCCTCCAGACAGCATTCACAGTCACTTCCTCCAAGGAACCTGAGACTGACATTGGTTTGGAAGTAGAACCACCAGAGTATGCCATGGTGAGTTGGAGGAGGTAATTGAATTCAGGCCTTCCTCCTACTTTGGGCCATGTGTTCTCAGAGATATCATCTGTACAGTCTCAGAGAGAAAAGGGAACCAAGGCGAGCTGGAATTCTACTTACCCTCCTAGTTCCATGGGGCGAATCCAGCTAAAGCCATTTGTAATCTCTGAGGTGGAGAGACCAACAGTGTGTCCAGAGTTCAAAGGGAGTTCAATCCTAATCTGGATGTTACCATCTGAGCCAATCTAACCAAGCAGGCTCTGAGGACATTATTATCAGTCAAGTGTAATTATAGATAAAATAGTTTTATTAATCAGCTTCCTAAGGAGACTGTGTTTATCTGATAGCTGTGCATGGCGTGGGAGGATCTGTGCTGTGTGTGGTAGGTTGCTGGGGAGGACAGGGTGTCTAGGGGAGAGCATGGAAGATATAAGAGAGGGTGTGGTTAGGAGTTGTGTCTAAGACTGTACATGACAAATGGGAGTACAAGCGGTAGAATTTTGCCTGTTCTCCCCTCTGTGTTGAATCCGTCATAACTATTTTCCCCCCCAAAAATAGACATTTCTATATTTCTATTTAGCTAAGACCTCTGGAGCTCCTGATCACTATCCAATAGCTATCAGGTTTCCCTGATAGCTCAGTTTGTAAAGAACCTGCCTGCAATGCAGGAGACGCCAGTTCGATTCCTGAATCAGGAAGATCCTCTGGAGAAGGGATAGGCTACCCACTCCAGTATTCTTGGGCTTCCCTTGTGGCTCAGTTGGTAAAGAATCCACCTGCAATGCAGGAGACCTGGGTTTGATCCCTGGGCTGGAAAGATCCCCTGGAGAAGAGAAGGGCTACCCACTCCAGTATTCTGACCTGGAGAATTCCATTGACTGTATAGTCCATGGGGCCGCAGAGAGTCGGACACAGCTGAGCACCTTTCACTTTCATGGGGCTCCTAATTGCCAATTCTACCTGCAAGTGCCCTCTTTAGCCACTGTCTCCCACATTTTCAAATCTTACGTCCAGGCCTATCTTGGCTTGTCTTCAATGTCTATCACCTTAAACTAGTTTGTAAGTTGCAAGGGCTCCTGAAACAGTACTGCTCCTTCTGAATATTGTGTGGCCTGACTGGAGTCAACTCTACTCACCTCTGGTCTGAATAAATGAACTCCTCAAGGCCCAATACTAAATGGGTTCTCCAGAAAGTCTCCAATTCTTTAAACTTGATTAAACATCAGTGGTTTCCTAAAGGAAATCAACCCTGAATATTCATTGGAAGGGCTGTTGCTAAAGCTGAATGAAGGTCCAATACTTTGGCCACCTGATGGAAGAGCCAATTCATTGGAAAAGACACTGATGCTGGGAAAGATTGAAGGCAAAAGGAGAAGGGGGCAGTAGAGGATGAGATGCTAAGATAGCACCATTGACTCAATGGACTTGAATTTGAGCAAACTCTGGGAGATACTGAAGGACAGAGGAGGCTGGCATGCTGCAGTTCCTGGGGTTGCAAAGAGGCGGATATGAGCTTAGCAACTAAACAGCAATAACAAACATCAGTGGTCAGATGGGTGTAAGGTAACACTTCAAGGCTAGGTTCCCTGCTCAGCAAGGGCTGAGCACCTATCTCCATGTGGGCCCAGAGCCAGCCTGGTCATTTCCACCCTTCCCCCCAGTCTACTCACAGCCTTAAATACTTGGATAGCCTCTCTTAGCACAGCCATGGTCTACTGGTCAATTGTGCAACTCACCGCTTGCTTTGGCTGGAACACTTGACCCCAGTTGGTTATTTCCTCCCTCAGATGGCCTTGTGCAAAATCTGCCATCTGCCTTAATGCCACCTGAACTTTACTCAAAGTGACAGCTGCAGCCTGGGGTGAAGACAAACCCCAGATCAAAGAGACCCTGTGCCTGTTCGCCTCCCATAAAGGCGGGTGGCATCCATTCTCCCCTAGGTACAGCAGAAGGTGAACTTGCCAAAGCCCACCCACAGGGCTTGTGCAGAAAGATGGAGAGTGGGCCATGGCCAAGTGGCAGAATTGTTGGCCACTCTATAAAGTGAGTTGTTGGGATTCTTGGAGCTTCTTTGTTCCCAGAAAGGCACATGGGAGGTCAGGACAAAAAAGTTTGGGTCAGGGAATGAACATCTTATAAAAGTATAACATGTATAAAAATGTATAAGTATAAAAGCATATCTTATAACATCTTATAAAAGTATTACTCTATTTAAGATAATAACTGTTGGCCAGATATGCTGGCCTTCTAACTTCCAAGGTTAGTACACTTTTGATAGACACCAGATAAGAGACGGAAAATGAACAAATGGATGGATAAAATCAACTAAGTGCCAGGGGCACACACCTGTATTATTTCAATTAATCTAGTGAATAGCTAACATTATTCTCATTTTGCTGATTAGGAAATTGAGGTGAGGGGTGGATAAGTTTAATAACAACAGCAGTAGCAGGAAAATAATAATATAATAAGAAGTATAACCATCATTTATTGAGTATTTAATAAATGCCCGGCATTGAGCTAAGTACTTCTTGTTTTTTATTATTTCATTTAATCCTTACCAAAACTCTATAAAGTAACAATTTATTTCTCCAGGTTTTTAGATGAGGAAGCTGTGTCTTAGGGAGATGATTATCACTGGCTACCAAGTGATAGCACCAAGCTTTGAATCTGCATCTATCAGATTCGAAACCTAGTGCCCTTTCTTGTTCTTGTTTTTCCTTTGCTACCTTCTTATCTGGTTTTTGCTTTTAGCAACACCACAGTTGTCTGTTTAGTTACTGTATCATTTAAAACTGTTCGGCCATTTTGCACAGCAAAGGAAACCATAAACAAAACAAAAAGACAACCCACAGATTGGGAGAAAATATTTGCAAATGATGCAGCCAACAAGGGCTTAATCTCCAAAATATACAAACAGCTCATGTAGCTCAATATCAAAAAAAAAACAAACAACCCTATCAAATAATGGGAAGAAGACCTAAATAGACATTTCTCCAAAGAAGACATACAGATGACCAAGAGGCACAGGAAAAGATTCTCAACATCACTATTAGAGAAAAGTAAATCAAAACTGCAATGAGATATCACCTCTCTCCAGTCAGAATGTGTGTTCTTAGTCACTCAGTCATGTCCAAATCTTTGTGACCCCATGGACTATAGCCTGCCTGTCTCTTCTGTCCATGGGGATTCTCCAAGCAAAAATAATGGAGTGGATTGCCATGCCCTCCTCCAGGGGATCTTCCCAGCCCAGGGACTGAATCCGGGTTTCTCTCATTGCAGGCAAATTCTTTACCGTCTGAGCCACCAGGGAAGCCCATGAATACCTAAGTGGGTAGCCTATCCCTTCTCCAAAGGATCTTCCCAACCCAGGGATCGAACTGGGGTCTCAAGCATAGCAGGCGGATTCTTAATCAGCTGATCTACCAGGGAAGCTCTCACTCAGAATTGCCATCATCAAAAAGTCCACAAACAATAAATGCTGGAGAGGGTGTGGAGAAAAGAGAACACTCCTACACTCTTGGTGGGAATGTAAATGGTACAGTCACTATGGAGAACAGTATGGAGGTTCCTTTAAAAGTCAAAAATAGAGCTATGATATGATCCAGCGATTCCACACCTGACATATATCTAGAGAAAAACATAATTTGTAAAGATACATGCACCTCGATGTTTCTGCAGCACTATTTACAATAGCCAAGATGTGGAAGCAATCAAAATGTCCATCAACCAAGGAATGGGTAAAGAAGATGTGGTACCTGTATGTAATGGAATATTGTCCTTGTTTAGTCACTAAGTCTTATCTGACTCTGAGATGTGTGTCTGACTGTAGCCCACCAGGCTCCTCTGTCCATGGGATTTACCAGGCAAGAATACTAGAGTGGGTTGTCATTTTCTTCTCCAAAGGATCTTCCCAACTCCAGGATCAAACCCATGTCTTCTGCATTGGCAGGCAGATTCTTTACTGCTGAGCCACCAGGGAAGCCCAGTGGAATATTACTCAGCCATAAAAAAAGAATGAAATAATGCCATTTGCAGCAACATGAATGGACCTAGAGATTATCATACTATGTGAAGTAAGCCAGACAGAGAATCACAGATGTCAAATGATATTGCTTATATGGGGAATCTAAAAAGAATGATACAAATGAACTTATTTATAAAGCAGAAACAGACTTAGAAAACAAACTTATGGTTAACAAAGGGAAGGGAGGAGATAAATTAGGAGTTTGGGATTAACCTATACACACTACTATATATAGAATAGATAACCAACAAGGACTAAAGTATAGTGAAAGGAACTCTACTCAATATTCTGCAATAACCTGAAGGGGAAAAGAATTGAAAAGGAATAGATATATCTGTATATATAACTGAAGCACTTTTCTGTTTACCTGTAACTAACATAGCACTGTAAATCAACTATACTCCAACAAAATAAAAATTAAAAAAGGAAAAGAAATAAAATGTTCAGCCAAGTCCCATATTTCATATTGGTTCTTTGGAACCAAAGGATAACCATTGACTCAGAATGCAACTGAATCCTACCTACCTGCTTTTGTACTTTGAGAGGAATTAAAACATCATTTCATGAAAAGAGATGAGGGCAAGTGATGTCCAGGACCAAAGAAGACACTTATCTTCTCTTTAACTCCAACGGCTCAGTGATAACTTCCCCAAATGTGGACCCTAGACAGACACCTTGGGGAGTGAAAAATGCCTCATTAGAACCTCCCCGGGTTTGCAAGTTCAAGGCACAGACCAGCCAACATTGATGTGAAACTCTCAGTGAGGCCAGGCAGCTTCCCAGATTTGAAGGCTCACCTATCAGATTTATTAGTACTCTTAAGTAGCAGAATTGCTGGATTTCAGTTAGCATATGATGACGCACTCTAGAAGAAGGTGATAAATCAGAAAAATTCATAACAATGAAAGGCTGAGATTTTGTAAAATCACAGTGCCTGAGTTCTTAAACCATCCTGTGTTTACAAATGAGACTGTTTCTCTAAGTGAGTCTCCAACAAAACCAAACTCAGGAAATTTCAGTGTGCAGTCCAGACCTTTGTACTTTTTAATGGCAAATCAAATTGTGGGAGATAGTAGAAGATTGCAAGGAAACAACCTAAGAAAGTAGTATTAGTCTAAAATGAGTGGAAGAAGAAAACCCAGCAGTAACCTCCATAAGAAATACAGTGTAATCCTGGAAAAATTCATGAACAGAGTAAGAGAAAAATCAAAGTTGTCGACCAAGCATCATTGCTGCTGCTGCTGCTGCTAAGTCGCTTCAGTTGTGTACAACTCTGTGCAACCCCATAGACGGAAGCCCACCAGGCTCCCCCGTCCCTGGGGTTCTCCAGGCAAGAACACTGGAGTGGGTTGCCATTTCCTTCTCCAATGCATGAAAGTGAAAAGGGAAAAGTGAAAGTGAAGTCGCTCAGTCATGTCCAACTCTTAGCGACCCCATGGACTGCAGCCTACCAGGCTCCTCCATCCATGGGATTTTCCAGGCAAGAGTACTGGAGTGGGGTGCCATTGCTGACCTGCAAAAATCTGATCCTGAAGAGCAGACAAGATCTGAGACCTCCTCAAACTCAAAACCCCTCATCAACTAGCCAGAGACCCCTGCTAGTTCATAGTGGTTGATGTCCCAGGACTGCCATGTGGTAGCATGTATTAGACATGAGCTCCTGGGCTATCCCATGCTCATTCTCTCTGCACACCTGCAAGTTTCCTCTTGTTTGAAAGGGCCTGTCCTTCTGGCCGTTTCAGACACCACAGAGCATGGTGGGGCATGGCCCGAGCTCTGAATCAGGCAGTGGGACCCTGGCTGTGCTGCTTGTTAGCTGTGTGACCTTGGGCACATTCCTGAAGCTCTTTGAGCCTCAGTTTCCCCTTCTGTAAAATGGGGATAATAACAGGCCCAATTCCTACAGTTATTGTACTTGGCACATAATGAGCAACCGTTTTTAGCAAGTCATTCCAATTTTTCATAACCCAACTCACATGCCATATCTCACAAGAAGCAGTTTCTGACTGTTTCAGCCCTTATTGACCTCCCCCTCCTGAAGTCCTACAGTCCCTAACTCAAAATTAGACTTGGACTTCTATACTCGCTCTAAATGTCTCTTTTTGAATTCTCTGCTAAAGTGTTTGTTACTTGAAGGATGCAACTAGATCTTGCTTTTGTTTTAATATTCCTGAAAATATTGGCCTATTACATACTTTTTAATTACTATACTTACCAAGTTCACATTTTAACATTTCTGAAATCAGGATAAGCTTTACCATCTACCTATACATTTAATATAACGTTTTCTGCCTACAAAGTTTACCTAAATCAGTGTTGTCTATTATAATCAACAGCATCTTAGAAATAAGATTTGCTTGACTAATAAGAGTAGATCTACATGGATCCACAACAGATTTCCCCTAGCATCCCCCCTCAAGCCAGCCTCCATCCTCATAGCCGCCATCGCCCCCAGTCCTTTGACCGTAAACATGCTTTTTGATGACAACTGACAGAAGAGTTTAGTGCGGAGACATGGATATCAGTGTGAAGACACACAATATCAAATGGCATGTGTGGTCATTCCTGACCAATGGATGAGGAAACTGAGGTCAGATAAATTTAGCCAGCAAGTATCAATTCACCTGTAGAAAGATTAAGTTTTCAATGGTTGACTGATGGATCATCTCATGATAGCCTGTCACTAATGTGGTTCCTGAATTAACGAAATGAATGAGCCATAGCTGAAGGGACTGGTCCGTTCAATACTAGTCAATGGCAGCGCCATCAGCACCACACCATCCTCCAACCAACATCGTGAACCGGCCACAGGAGTCAATGGCATCCCTTCTTCGAATTGTCGCCCCCAGCAATTCTCTCAGGAAGCAAGCTCTTGCCCGCCAGGGTATTGATGTTTGGTAGGAAAACAGCTGAAGAAAATACTCTTTAAGAATGCTTCCTTTGAGAAAGCTTCCCTTAGCTGGGCCTCTCAGATGCATTCAATGTATAGCCATTAAGACTTCAGATTCAACTGGGCTCACCTAAAACAGCACGGAGCTAGGTGGCACTGCTGCTGCTGCTGCTGCTGCTAAGTCACTTCAGTCGTGTCGTGTCACTGTTAGCGACCCCATGGACTGCAGCCTACCAGGCTCCTCTGTCCATGGGATATTCCAGGCAAGAGTACTGGAGTGGGGTGCCATTGCCTTCTCCATAGGTGGCACTAGCAGTAAAGAACTTACCTGCCAACGCAGGAGAGGTAAGAGATGCAGGATCAATCCCTGCGTCAGAAAGATCCCCCGGAGGAGGGCCTGGCAACCCTCTCCAGGATTCTTGCCTGTAGAATCCCATGGACAGAGGAGCCAGGCAGGCTACAGTCCATGGTGTCACACAGAGTCGAACATGACTAAAGCGACTCAGCATGCCCCAGTATCTCTACAGAGAGAGAGGAGACCAAAACTACTGTCACGCAATTGTGTCTGCTGTTTTATAAACATTACCATAATTAAACCTTAAAATGACAAACTCAGTATACCTAAGCTCATTTTCATTATGCTTCAGCCAGCCATTGTCTTTGCTATTGTTTAACCTCCACGATGCCTTCTGTGATGGAAATCACACAAAGATCCATTTCTTCCACGAAGCTCATAGCCATGGAAGGATTATCAAGGCAGCTGCCTCACTGCTGTTCTCTGCTGAGTTGGGGTTCTTGGCCAGGAGAATGAATGGACAGCATGAATAGCTAAGGGATGAGCTGGATATAGGAGACTGGGGAAAAACCCAAAGAGGAAATAAAGCAAATACACAACCAACAACAAGAGTTGCTTCAGCACTTATTTGTGCTTAAGTCCATCCTGGTGTTTCCAAGGATAATAGGTTTATAATCCTTATCCTTGATTTTGATTCCCTGAGAAGCCTAAGAAATTGATATCAGGACTTCCCTGGTAGTCCAGTGGTTAAGAATCCTCCTTCCAATGCAGAGGATGCAGGTTCGATCACTGGTCGGGGAACTAAGATCCCACATGCTGCAGGGCAACTAAGCCTGAGTACTGCAACAAGAGAAACCACAACAAAGACCCAGCAAAGCCAAAAAAAAAAAAAAAACTGTGTCTCCACAACTTAGATTCTGCCTCCTCCAGAGGCACCAAAAGACAGCCTAACGGGGAAGCCTGCGACTCTACCACCACCTGTGCGTGCATGCTAGCTCACTCAGTGTGACCGACTCTCTGCAACCCCATGGACTGTAGCCCACCAGGCTCCTCTTGGGATTCTCTCACATCAGTTCAGTTCAGTTCAGTCACTCAGTTGTGTCTGACTCTTTGCGACCCCATGAATCCCAGCACGCCAGGCCTCCCTGTCCATCACCAACTCCCGGAGTTCACTCAAACTCATGTCCATCGAGTCCGTGATGCCATCCAGCCATCTCATCCTCTGTCGTCCCCTTCTCCTCCTGCCCCCAATCTCTCCCAGCATCACAGTCTTTTCCAATGAGTCAACTCTTCGCATGAGGTGGCCAAAGTATTGGAGTTTCAGCTTCAGCATCAGTCCTTCCAAAGAACACCCAGGACTGATCTCCTTTAGGATGGATTGGTTGGATCTCCTTGCAGTCCAAGGGACTCTCAAGAGTCTTCTCCAACACCACAGTTCAAAAGCATCAATTCTTCGGCACTCAGCTTTCTTCACAGTCCAACTCTCACATCCATACATGACCACTGGAAAAACCATAGCCTTGACCAGACGGACCTTAGTCGGCAAAATAATGTCTCTGCTTTTGATAACGCTATCTAGGTTGGTCATAACTTTCCTTCCAAGGAGTAAGCATCTTTTAATTTCATGGCTTCAGTCACCATCTGCAGTGATTTTGGAGCCCCAAAAAATAAAGTCTGACACTGTTTCTACTGTTTCCCCATCTATTTCCCATGAAGTGATAGGACCAGATTCCATGATCTTAGTTTTCTGAATGTTGAGCTTTAAGCCAACTTTTTCACTCTCCTCTTTCACTCTCATCAAGAGGCTTTTTAGTTCCTCTTCACTTTCTGCCATAAGGATGGTGTCATCTGAATATCTGAGGTTATTGATATTTCTCCCGACAATCTTGATTCCAGCTTGTGCTTCCTCCAGCCCAGCGTTTCTCATGATGTACTCTGCATATAAGTTAAATAAGCAAGGTGACAATATACAGCCTTAAAGTACTCCTTTTCCTACTTGGAACCAGTCTGTTGTTCCACGTCAAGTTCTAACAGTTGCTTCCTGACCGGCATATAGGTTTCTCAAGAGGTAGGTCAGGTGATCTGGTATTCCCATCTCTTTCAGAATTTTCCACAGTTTATTGTGATCCACACAGTCAAAGGCTTTGGCATAGTCAATAAAGCAGAAATAGATGTTTTTCTAGAACTTTCTTGCTTTTTTGATGATGTTGTCAATTTCATCTCTGGTTCTTCTGACTTTTCTAAAACCACCTTGAACATCTGGAAGTTCATGGTTCACGTACTGCTGAAGCCTGGCTTGGAGAATTTTGAGCATTACTTTACTAGCATGTGAGATGAGTGCAATTGTGTGGTAGTTTGAGCATTCTTTGGCATTGCCTTTCTTTGGGATTGGAATGAAAACTGACCTTTTCCAGTC
>SJYQ01016269.1:30642-76634 GCA_006410935.1 Redunca redunca | reverse complement strand
GCATCCAAGTACTGCATTTCAGACTCTTTTGTTGACCATGATGGCTACTCCATTTCTTCTAAGGGATTCCTGCCCACAGTAGTAGATATAATGGTCATCTGAGTTAAATTCACCCATTCCAGTCCATTTTGGCTCGCTGATTCCTAGAATGTTGACGTTCACTCTTGCCATCTCCTGTTTGACCACTTCCAATTTGCCTTGATTCATGGACCTGACATTCCAGGTTCCTATGCAATATTGCTCTTTACAGCATTGGACCTCGCTTCTATCACCGGTCACATCCACAACTGGGTATTGTTTTTGCTTTGGCTCCATCCCTTCATTCGTTCTGGAGTTATTTCTCCCCTGATCTCCAGTAGCATATTGGGCACCTACTGACCTGGGGAGTTCCTCTTTCAGTATCCTATCATTTTGCCTTTTCATACTGTTCATGGGGTTCTCAAGGCAAGAATACTGAAGTGGTTTGCCATTCCCTTCTCCAGTGGACCACATTCTGTCAGACCTCTCCACCATGACCCTTCTGTCTTGGGTGGGCCCACACAGCATGGCTTAGTTTCACTAAGTTAGACAAGGCTGTGGTCCTTGTGATCAGATTGGTTATTTTTCTGTGATTATGGTTTCAGTGTGTCTGCCCTTTGATGCCCTAGACTCAAATCCTGCTTCACTTTCTACCAGCTGTGTGATATTTGGCAAGTCCCTTGAACTTTCTATGCCTGTTTCCCCATTAGTAAATTGTAGATAATAATAATGGTACCTTCCTCACAGGAGTGATGCAAAGATTAAATGATTTAATACATGGAGCATGCCTAGGCAATGTCTGGCAACTAGTAAATGCCAGATAAATGGTAGCAATTGTGATTATTCATTGCAGAAGGGCAACAGTATCCTACTTGGTGTGGTAATCCTCAAAGGTGGGTGATCTCAATCAAAATCTACACTTCTCTCCATAGACCATAGGAGTCACCATTCACTGAGAGCTTAATGTGTACCAGGAATCAGAGCAGGTATGTCCAGATGAGGAAACTGAAGCCTTACAGTCTGATGCCTCATCTAATGGTTCCCAGGTGGCAGGTGCCAGGAGCTTGTTATCATACATATCCACAAAAAGAAAACTTTCATTCTTAAATATTTAAGCCAATAGAGCATAGAAAATGTAATTTCTCCAACAGACTCTTTTCTAAAAAAAAAAGGTTTTAAGATAATGGAGTTCAGACAGAGATCCTAATCCATAGCTCATATATTTTATCTTCACCCTGAAAGTCTATTTCTGCTAATGGCCTCATTTCTGAATTTAGCTAAATGTATTTTTTAATTCACTTTTGTTTTCAGCCTGTGCTGCCCCTTGGGTGATGAGGGTGACAGATTGAGGGAGAGAAAAATGACTAAATAAACGCTGTCTTGGTTTAACCAGAGTCAGGGTCTAGGAGACGAAGGGAACCCGTTACATCTAGTGAAAGGAACTGGGTAGGAACCTCCAGCCTTATGTCAGGAGGCTTGCCTTTTAATTCACTCCCACGATACATGCATGTAAAGAGCGTCTTCTTTGTCCCAAGAACCATACGAGACACCAGAGAATCAAGGAGGTAACAGAATTTCTATTCTACTCTGAGAGACAGACTATGTGCAACAGGCATGAGACTCAGGGATCTTAAACCAACCGAGAGGGAAGGACCCCCTCTGAGACCAGACCCCCTCTGAGACCAGCTTGAACTCTCATGTCTACACTGTGGTTTTAATAGTGGGCAGCCTTGAGTTCAACCCAGGCTTGGCCACTGCCCAGCTGGGTGACACCCAACAAGCCTGGCAAATCTGATTCTTCATCCTTTAAAAGAAGGTAGTCATAGCTACTTTTCAAGATTACAGTGAAAAATAACCATAGGACAACCGGTGAGCGGTTCTAGAACAGTTCTTGGCATGTGGTAGATTCCCTCCTCCTGTGCCCCCTCAACCACCCCAGGAGCACCCAGGGACCAGTTAGTGTGGTGGTTAAAAGGATGGGCTCTGGAGGCAGAAAATACTGCTCTGCCACTTACTAGCTGTGTGACCGTGGGCAAGTTACTTCACTTCTCTATGCCTCAGTTCCTTTATCTGTAAAATGGGGATAATAAGTAGCATCCTCATCAGAGAGTTAATGAGAATTTAAAGTAGTGAATGTATTAAAAGATAAGGCACATGAAAGTTATCAAGTGTCTATTTGAGCAAACATCAATTCCAATCTGGCATCACCAAACTGCAAGTGATTAGGAGTTTAGGAGCACTCCACCAACAAGAGCCAGGGGAGTGACTTTTTTTTTTCTTCTATTTTCTGGTCACACCATGTGGCATGAGGGACCTGAGTTCCCCGACCAGGAATCCAACCTGTGCCCCCTGCAGTGGAAGCACCCTGTCTTAACCATTGGACTGCCAGGGAAGTCCCTCGGGAATGGCTTTTATAGTGCAGACGTGGAAGAAAGCAAGGAAATTATTTGATTGGCTTTCACTTAAGCAGTTGCTTTATCTGGGAAATCCTAGTTGGCTGTCTGTGATTGGTGGTTTTGAATTTCTTTTTTTTGGACCTGAGTGCATTTACAATCAACTTTGGCTGAGGCATCAGTTTGCTTGTGTAGGCTAACCGGGCATTAAAGGCACCACAGTCAAACAGCCTCCTTGTTTAATTACTTTAACAAATGTAACAGGCCAGCACGTAGATAGGGTCTTCTGTGGTGGCTCAGAGGTACAGAGTGCCTGCAATGCAGGAGACACAGGAGACATGAGTTCTATCCATGGGTCGTGAAGATCCCCTGGAGGAGAGCATGGCAACCCACTCCAGTACTCCTGCCTGGAGAATCCCTTGGACAGAGAGGAGCCTGGTGGGCTACAGTCCTTAGGGCGGCAAAGAGTCAGACACGACTGAATATACGCACACACAGCACGTAGATAACAGAGTTCATTCTAGGGCTCTCACCTCTTCTCAGCTTTTAATTCATTTAATTCACCCAATACCCTACAAGGGAGGCATTCTTTCTGCACCCCCGCCCCCGACTTTACACATGAGGGAACTAGGATGTAAGGAAGTTAAGGAAGCTTCCCAGACTCACTCAGCCAGAAAATGGCAAAGTCAGGATTCAAACCTATAAAGTCTCTCTGCAGAATCCAGGCTTAGAAATTTCACTGTTGGAAAAAAATACATAATCATAGTGAGGCATATTAACATTTTTTGAGAATATTTTTTCTTTGTTGTTAGGTGTCTAATGGTTTGTGATGTCTATCTTCTTTGTGAATTGTACCTTTTATCATTAAAAAAAAATAAAATAAAATAAAAATAAAAAATAAAAAAAAAAAAGAAATTTCACTGTTGGTCCAGCGGTTAAGACTTCACCTTCCAGTGCCGGGGGTATGGGTTCTATCCTTGGCTGGGGAACTGAGATCCCGCATGCCTCACGGCCAAAACTCCAAAACATAAAACAGAAGCAATATTGTAACAATTTCAATTAAAGAAAAAAACTTAAAATGATCCACATCAAAAAAATCTTAAAAAAAAATAGAATCCAGGCTTAGTCACTCTGTGGCTTTTGTAAGCCTAATTCATGCTACCTGTACTGCTATGTGGTTGAGACAGCAGAGGGAGGATGGGCTGGAAAGTCTAGAATGCCTCATTCCTTCGGTCTTCCTCTGACATTCAAATACAGGTTTTATGGGCTTAGTGTTTGATATCATTCAAGATCTCCACTCCAATCAAATTTAGGTTCAATGTGATAGTTAGATTTAATTAGAGTCAAATTCCTCTTTTATTTCGGTTTTATCTTAATCACCCCTTTTATTCACTAGCCCAGAAGCCTGTAATTTCCCACATGGGCACCCAGATATGCTGTATTACACACTCAGGACCAGGAGACCAACAGTTTGCTGTCATACACGTTTACAGCTAGAAACTTTTCACTCTGAAATAGCTGAGCCAAGACAGCACAGAAACAAATGTAATTTCTCCAAAGATTCTTTTCTAAAAACAATACCAGAATACGATGTTTTCCATGAAATTCTCTCAGCTAAGAACATATGTGTGTAGATATAAACATAAGAAGACTTTCCAAGACTAGTGACAAGATGGGAAATTACCCAACAGTGGGAAACAGTGTGTATGATCAACCAGATCCCCCAGACACAGAGGAGAAAGAGGCAAATCACAGAATTTTAAAGCTCAAAGGAATCTCAATGACCACCTAATCCCATTCTCTGCAAACTCTTTTCAAGTGCAGATTCTTTTGTTCAAGAGAAATCTTATCCTGAAGATTGATATAAAAGCCGAGATGCTCTTACTGAATCAGGGAGCCTAACCCACTCTGATCCCATTCTCTCACCCACCCACCCCCAGCAGCTCCTAGGAGGGCTCCAGGGAACCGGGGGTTCCTCAGAGCACAGTTTGAAAATTGCAATTCTAAGCCAGCCTCCTCCTTTTACCATCAGGGTATGTGAAGCCCAGAGAAGCTACCTGACTTGCCTGAGGTTACACAGCAAGTCAGAATCCTCAGCAGTCCTCTTATCTTCCTTCAACAATTTTTCCGTGATGACGCTTGAGTCCGCTAATGAACTGCCTTTTGTTTCCCCAGACTGTATGTGTGTTTGTATTTGTGTTTGTACCCATGCCTGGTGCTCCCAAGAAAACCTAACAGACCAGTCCCTGCTCTCACTCTAAAGCTCAGAGTCTGCAGTTTGGACATAGGTCTCGGCTGCCCGGGAGAGCTGGAAGCACAGGGCCAAAAGGCAGGGGGCCATCAGTGCCGTCCTGCAGGTGACCAGGGACTTCTGTTTTCAGCCTAAGTTGGGTCCAGTTTCTGCTCTTATAGGGATGCAGGTAGTTCTCACAAAGACAGCTGAGAGCTGGCATCCAAGTCAGACCCCAGCCTCGTAGCTGTGGTCACCTGACCGAGCCCCTAAACCTCTTCTTTTCTCCATCTGTAAAGGGTAGGTAAGAGAGAAAACAACCCCATGGCACATTATGTCCCAAGAGGTTAGAAGTTGAATAAGTTAATGTGTCCGATGGCTGGTTATGCTTTGGGTGAAAAAGTAGAAACAAGGCCCCAACATTGGTTCAACAAACTGGCTGTTCCCCTCAGTCTGCTGGGAAGGCATGAGTTTAGAGGAAGTGGTGGAGAAGGGTCAAAGAAAACACTACAGTCAGAAAGAAACAAAGAGCTCACACAGTGCTTCACTCGCAGGACCTCATATGAGGGTAGGTCCTGCTATTTGCATTAGAGCGACTTAGTTATTAGCTAACTAGTTAAGTGGTTCAAGGTGACACAACTAGAAAATGATGCACCTAGATTTGAATTCAGTCATCTAACTGCAAAAAAAAAAAAAAAATTCGTCTAGCTGCAGCGTCTGTTCTTAACCACTGCCCTATCCTACCCTCCCACCTTACTGCTGGGGTGGGGGAGGGGGAGGAGGGCTGCAGGGATGGGCACCACGGCTAGATTCCTGTTTCCCCTCCAGCTTGCCCAAAAGAGTTCCCAGCAAACGCAGGATCCAGCGAAGCTCCCAGAGGCGAGAATTCTCAGCTTGTTTACTGACTCCCAGGGTGGGGAGCAGGGGAGCCGGGGTGGGGGGAGGGGGGGAGCTGGGCACAAAAGCGGGATAAAGGTAAACTTTCTGTGTGTGAGAACCGTTCCCCCTCCAAGGAGCCGTGTCACTGTATGTCACCGTCATCAAAGGGGTTGTGCATAAACCTGAAAAACCAAACGGACCTGTCTGTAGGTGTTACTTATATCACAAGGCTACAGGTGCCTTTATTTCCACCGTACGCCGGTGCTGGGAGTGCCTGCCTTCTCTTGCTTTGAAAACCTCCTCTTTGGACCCAGCACCGCCGTCCTCACGTAAGCACCTTTTCTTTGCTCTTTTGGATAAGTCGTAAGGGGCGTCAGGGCTTAGTGGCTCTGGTGGGGGGCCTGGGTCTGTGGGTCCGTCCCCAGCTCCAGATGGCCAGGCCTCCTGCCACGTCCATCAGTCACAGTACCTCCCCAGAGCTGTTTGACTGGGATTTAACTGCTGGCCTGAGAGAGACGTTTTTGCTTCCTCAGGCTGTGTAGCCACCCAACTTCTTCGTGGCAGCCCCTGCCCCCTCTGGGTCACTTGATTAAACCAAGGGGAACTCACCGAGAGAGAATGGCGTACGGGCACGCCATTCTCTACCCTTCTTCAAGCTAACCTGAGGAAGGGAAGCTGGATTTTACACCAAAAAATATTCAGCTTCAAGAAAAGCCCACCTCCTCCTGCCTAAGTGCCTCCTTTTCCTGTTGGCCTGTTCATGGAGCACCCCCTTGAAACAGAAAAAAATTATAGTTGCCTTATTACAGTTTGGGGAATTTTTCAGGAGATTGTCTGAACATAATAGCTTAAAGGAAACCCACTGTGCACTCTCACACCTCCTCAGTATAGAATGCTTCCAGAAAAGCAATGGTTAGGGTTTTTCCACTGTATTCTCAGACCTTTTCTAAGACGCTGCACTATGTGAGGTTCTTGAGCGTTCGCCCCCTGCTGGCAGACTGGTGTAGCACATGCTCCCTTCTCCCGCGGGAGCTGAGAACCCACACTCATTCTGATGTGCTGAGAATTTTACAAACTGGAAAGGCTGTCAGAGATCCTTAGGGACAATGATCCCTAACTGTCTTTACAGAGGAGGAAATTGAAGCCTAGCAAGGTGAAGTGATTCAGGGAGACAGCTTCATGTTTCAGCCTCAAGACCCAGGGGAAGAGGTTGTTTGCCCTTCTGAGTGAAAGCTTAATCCTTTTGTCCTCATGTTCTCTGTGAGAGGGTTTTTTGGCGATTCAAAGTGTTCTTGGTAAGAGTTTTCACAGATTGGTTGTCTGCTTTTCTCAGAAGTCACCTAAGTAGCAACCTTTTAGAATACTGATGACAATTGATTCCCCCATCCCCTGCTGGGACAGTAACGGACATACATGTGATGTCCGCTCATCTACATATATTACCTAATTTTGTTAAATCTTTGGGTTATCCTGAGCATTGCATGTTAAAATCTCCATTTGAGAGATGAACTCAAAGAGGGTTGTGGATTTTGACACAACACACCTTATATGAAACAAAAATAAAGAATAAAAAATAAAATTTCAGTAGGCTGAGTAGTAAGAAATGTGTCCCACATCCCTTTCCTTGTGGATGGCAGAGGTAGGATTTAAAGCCCAATGGATTTAATATAGCTTCCCAGGTGGCTCAGTGGGTAAAGAATCCACCTGCAGGAGCTGCAGGCGATGCAGGTTCCATCCCCAAGTTGGGACGATCCCCTGGAGAAGGGCATGGAAACCCACTCCAGTATTCTTGCCTGGAGAATCTCACGGACAGGCTCCAGTCCACAGCATTGCAGAGTTTGAACACGACTGAGCACACGCACGTGGGTTTAACCAAACCCAATGAGCCTTGTATGGGAGCCCATGGTAAACTACTCAGCATAACTCCTCTGAGTCTTTGCTGGCACCTTTAGAAAAACAACTAAAAAACGAACAAACTAGCAAACTTCTGATACAAGCCAAAGGAAGATGAGGAATCACTTGGCAAGACATCAGCAAAGCAGTCTCATAGCTGCTCTGGTTTTTCCCAGAAGAGCAAACACTCAAGCACCCAACCCACAAGCCTTCAGCAGAAAGCAGTGAAATAGCTCAACCAATGGGTTTTCCTCCATGTGTCTCTTCTGAGGGAGGTCCAAAAGGTAGGAAGTGAACCCTGCCTTGCCCGTAGGGCTCGGGACCTGGTGGGCATTGGGGTATCACTGGGACTTTAGAGGAGGAAAAGCATTTTTCTTCCCAGCGAGACAGCCCCACTGGTGGGATCAAGGAAGGCCCTCCCAAGCCCCTTTTCCATGATTTACACCTTCACAGCCTGTTCTGCACAGTGATGCTTTGGTGCATAAATAGCCAATGTGTAGGTGCTTAATTGGGTGAATTTTTGGTCACATGCCCAGAGTGAAGTTGATGATCTCTGCCAGGGTCAGGAAGGAATTTTCCTTGTCTGGCAGACTGGCCAAGGCTGGGTGGTTTGCGCCTTCCACTCTCTCTGGAAGGCTGAACAGAGGTGCCATGGACACCACACCTGTGACTGCTGCCTCTGACTCACGTGAGGGCAAGAAGCCCACAGGCCTGTCTCTCTGACTGTGTGGACCCTTCCGGTGCACCCTTGGTGAGTGAACCAAACTCTCAGAAGGGTTAGGAAGCCCCCGGAGGCACCAGGGACCTGAGCGTCCATGCCATTCCCAAAGGTCCAGCCAGGCTTTCTCGTGCATGGAAGAGAACCCACTTGATTCTCCCCTCTTGTGCTGAAAGTGCTTGATTCTTTCCTACCTACTAGGCAGCTAAAGTGCTGATTACACTTTGGGGAGACTGAATTCCACCGCCATGGGTCTGTAGACGGGCAGTGAGCGAGGGTTCAGAATACTTAAGGGGTCTGGCTAACCCAGGCAAAGAATGTCCAGAGGTCACGGCTGAAAGTGGGTATGGGAGGAAAAGGAGAAGAGAAAATCATGGGAATTTTTTATAGCTAAAATTTCGTCTCTGTGTGATTGAATTGTACTCCAATTTGGTGAGCGTACTTGACTGCAATATCCAACTATAACCATCATATATGCCTATGTGTATGCGTGCACGTGTGTGGCTGTGTCAGCCAAATCGGGTGGGATCCTGAAGAAAATCACGCAGCTAGGGTATGTGTTAGAGTCCATCTCACTGTTGTGTTCGTGCAGCCGATGAAGTATTGAGGCTCCAAGAAAAGCAAGAGGCAGAATCATGACAATTCTCCTTCTATGAGAACAAGTCAGCCAGCCTCTCAAAAATAAAAATGTGGGGTTACAACAGCAGGCCTAGGACCCTCCCTAGGCTTCCCCTACTTGTCCTGCTGCTGACTCTTAAGTCTAACCCAATGCTTCTCAGCCTTTCTTTTTCCATTATCACCCCCTTTTTCATTCTTTTTAAGAATTTTTTAAGGTGGACAATTTTTAAAAGTCTTTATTGAATTGGTTGCAATATTGCTTCTGTTTTATGTTTTGGTTTTTAGGCCACATATGGGGTCTTAGCTCCCCAGGCAGGTATTGAACTCACTCTCCTCTGCATTGGAAGGTGAAGTCTTAACCACTGAACCACCAGGGAAGTCCCCTAGATCATTGTTTCTTAATCTTACCCCCTCTATGAAATGTTAATATCACAGATTTACCATTCATCATTTATGTACTGTGGGCTTTGAATAATCATAAAGGATAATGATGGTTAAGATTTTTTTGACCCTCAAGACCAATTTTTTTTACCAATTTTTTCCCTCTATGGTCACTGTCCCCTCCGTCGGAATACATATCCTAACTTCAGGCCTGAAACTATATATCACTGGGCCTCAGTGTCCTCCCTGAGAAAAGGGAGCCCAAAAGCTATTGTTGCCCACCACCCTCTTCCACCTACATTAAAGAAATCTGAAGAGCTAAAATGTTCAGTTATTGCAAGGACCGTAGAAGGCCTAAGAAGCTGGACTGCTGAATACAAAGCAGCCATTATTCCCGAACTTTCACACCTAGGGCCTGCTGGTTAAGTGGCCAAGGTCTTTTGTGAAGAGTCCAAGAATTAACAATATCCCCTCCTCCCACTGCAATAGAAAAAAGAAAAGCTGCTGCCTTTTATAAAACACACTTTTCCATAAAGCAAAAAATAATTATGGAAGAAAAACAGCACGTTGTATGCCGGAAACAGAACTTTAAGAAAACTTAATGGATATAATTTGCCATAGAAGGAACCACGAAAGGGAATCAGATACAGACATCACCAAGTACAGCACTGGAGAGATCACCGTGCCAGCGAGAAGGGGGTGCAAAGAGAAAAAAAAGAAATCCTTCTAAGAGGTAAATATTGTACTGGTCATAGAGAGTCCTGATTTTTCTGCGGTCAGATTCAATTTACCGAATGACTTTTGAGAGCTTCGTCAGGCAGAGATGAAGAAGCACCTTCCGACTGTTGCATCCTATATCTGGAGGATTTCTAATTAACACCAGAGACCTGGGAACTGTTCTCCACGTGGAGGCCACCTCTCCTTTCTCCAAGCCCACCCGTGAAGGTCATGTCAGAGGTCTGCCACCCTCTTCTCCCATTTTCTGAGCCTCCAACCCAGAGGGATAGGGAGTATTTTTACCTTGAACTGTCACTTAGAACTTTTCTGGGGTCAAGTCCAGAAAGTAGAAAAGGCTTTGGGCTCCCACCAAGCCTCTTTCTCCCTCATAACCTCCCACCCCCATCCCTCCTCATCCAGCCACCTGCTCAGGGATATAAAACCAGTCAATCTGTGGGAAAATCAGAGTCCAGACCCAGGCAGCCTTGACCTCTGCTTGATACGGCTCCCAGGGGGAGATCCAGGAACATGATAATCTGCTAGGCACGTTAACCCTCTCCGGGAATCAGGAAGGAGACTTCCTAGTGAGGTCTGGCAACTTTCCAGTGATGCCCAGAGAGGGTGCCTATATGTGAGAATCTGAATTCAGGTATTTCTCTGTCTGGAGCAGAGTTCTCGTGCATAGCTGATAGTGATGATCATGACAGATTTGCAAATATCCCCAAAGAATTGATCTCTGATTCTGGAATCACACAGTCCCTGACCCTCTTGGGATCAAGATCCAGGTTGTCCTGGTAGTGAGCCTGGGATGTGTCTGTGAGCAGATGAGGCTGTGAGTGTTTATAGAAAGGAAAGCAGATGGGTTGAAAATTGGAAAAAACTTAATTCCCTACACTATAGGGTGTGTGACTTTGACAAAGTTACACAGATTTCTTAGGCCTTAATTTTCACAACTATAAAATGTCTGGATGCAGGAAAAGATAGGACAGTAATTTCCAACATGCCAGACCACTCATGATATGTGATATAAATCCAGTCAGGGGTAGCAGACATTTTCTTAAAGCACCAGATAGTAAATATTTTAGGATTTGCAGGCTGAAAGGCAAAATCAAGTGCATTATGCACATATTATATAACCATTTAATATGTTACCATTTGAAAATGTAAAATTATTTTTATCTGTGAGCCATTCAAAAACAGGTGGTGGATTAGACTGTGCCTGTAGGTTGTGCCTAGACCCTCTGATCTAGGCAATGCATGGATGACTGATTTTTATTTCAAAGCTTATGTCTTTATTTTTATGTATATTAAATGAAACCTGGCTTTCCATTTATAGTAGTGATATAAAGTTTTCCTTTTAAGTAAATGCAGTTATGTTAAACAATAAGGGAGGTGATTTTTTAAAATAAATTAAGTAAGTTATCATGGGGCAGGTGAATAACTAAAGTTTAGAAAACACTGAACTAGATGATTTATAAGTTCTTGACCATCCTAAAATTCCATGCATTTAATAACCCAAGACATGGAATCTAGTCTTTGCTTTGCCACTTCCCAGCTGTGTGATCTTGAGCTGCCCTGTCCTCTTTGCTGAAGGGGTAGAGCCAAGTATCTCATCAATATTATTGCAATAATAATAAGAGAATTTGGGTGAACAGGTTTTTCTGATTCACCAAGAATGAATTCTCTTTTTTTCTCCTCTGAATTGTGGGAATATGGAAAACAACAAAGGGAAATTTGAAAGAGGAGACTAGTGTGGGCAAGAATGTTTTCCCCTTCTTTTCTATGCCCTCTCCAACCTCAATCTGACATCTTTTCCCAAAACTTCCCACTCGCTGGTGTGCACAGCAACTAGGATCATTTCTTCTTCAATAGACCAACCTGAGTTGTCACTCAAACTCCCTCATCTGCCACCTGGGTGTTATGGGGTGTGTCATCTGGAATCTCAGAGCTCCCATCCCTCATCTATAAGACAGAACGCCTACCAGACCCTGACTCAGAGTGGTTGTTCTGGGGACACCACGAATAACAAACTGCTCAGCCCAGGCAGGGCACTCAGTGGCGCAAGTGTGTTACAGTGCTGACAAGTCCCCACTCTCTTATCCAAAACCCTGGGGTCCAACGTGCTGCAGAATTCAGAATTCTTCAAGTATCAGGAAGCCACCCAGGGTATATACTGCAGAGCACAGATTACTCCTCTCGAGGTATTGCCTGCTTGGACTGCTTAAATGCATCAATATTTTCCACAGTGTATCATATGAATATTCATTAAGCAGAACAAACGAAACTATAGCTATAGATATAAAACTGTATTGCATACCATAGTTATATATGTTTAATAAATGTATGGTTTAGTTTATATACATATATAGAAGTATTCAGTTCAGTTCAGTTCAGTCGCTCAGTCGTGTCCGACTCTTTGTAACCCCGTGAATTGCAGCACGCCAGGCCTCCCTGTCCATCACCAGCTCCCGGAGTTCACTCAGACTCACGTCCACCGAGTCGGTGATGCCGTCCAGCCATCTCATCCTCTGTCGTCCCCTTCTCCTCCTGCCCCCAATCCCTCCCAGCATCAGAGTCTTTTCCAATGGGTCAACTCTTTGCATGAGGTGGCCAAAGTACTGGAGTTTCAGCTTTAGCATCATTCCTTCCAAAGAAATCCCAGGGTTGATCTCCTTCAGAATGGACTGGTTGGATCTCCTTGCAGTCCAAGGGACTCTCAAGAGTCTTCTCCAAATAGATATAATTATATGTAAAAGTTTTATAACAATCAATTCAGGACTGTTTTTGCTGGGTGATAAGTTGGCACCAAACACATACAAATATACTTTCAGTTTCAGAGCTTTCAGATTTCAGAATTGTGGATTAGTGTTTGTGGGCATATTCACTTATAATAATTCTTTCCCTGTTTTCAGAAGTATATTTTGAGACATTATAATCCAGAGTTCAGGGGCCAGGTGAGAGAGAACAGGAAAAGTAAAGAATGAGGCATTATTGCACAATTAAAACCTTCATCCTCAAATGCCAGCTTTGCCACTTACTGGGCATGTTACCTGGGCAATTGTCTCAACCTCTCTGCCTCAGTTTTTCTCATCTATAAAATGGGGATGTACACACCAACCTCACAGGATGCAGCAAGAATTAAATAATGTCACCAAGGAAGGCACTTAGAGGAGTGCCTGGCTCCTGGGAGGCTGCATGTTTGTGTTTGCTGACATAATAAAAAGCCAAGTGTAGGGACTTCCCTGACAGCCCAGTGATTAAGACTCTATGCTTCTACTACATGGGGCATGGGTTCAGTCCCCAGGTGGGGAACTAAGATCCCTTATGCCAGTGATACAGTCAAAAAACAAAGAACAAGTTGCCCTGCTGGGGTCTCCTGCAGTGTGGCTTGCCGCCTCCTCACACCCTCTTCTGCTATTACAGGGTGATGTTGGACTCAGTGACACACAGCACCTTCCTGCCCAACACATCCTTCTGCGACCCCCTGATGTCGTGGACTGACCTGTTCAGCAATGAAGAGTATTACCCTGCCTTTGAGCATCAGACAGGTGCGTATGACTGGAGAAGCCCACCTGAGCTGGGACAGGCTGGGGCAGGAGGTGGCGCTGGCCTCAGGTGGGCAGCAAGGCCATGCTGGCCTGAAAAGGCCAGCTCTCACCAGCATTCAGGACAGAGGGTTGCCAGAGTCCAGGGCAGGAGGAAGAGCCACTTCTGCACAGAAGAAAGTCCTGGAATCCTCACTGCAACCTCTTCCCGGCTCTGTGGCCTTGGGAAACGCCACTAACCTCACTGAGCCTTATTTCGCTAATGGGTAAAAAGGAGATAACACCAATCTCCTGGAGCAATTAATTTAAACAAAATAGTAGAAACCCTTAGGCCGAAGCCTAGTAAGTACACTGTGATTGAGCATCCTGGCTTTAGCAAACATTTGCTAAATACTTACTAGCCGTGCCCCAGACCCTGTGCCAAACACCCATTTCATCCTTACAGAAACCCTAAGAGAAATTAGTAATTATTATTCCCATTTTATAGATGAAGAAACTGAGGCACAGAGAGGTTTTGTGACCACCCAAGGTCTAACAGTTAACTAAGTCTCATGCACATTGACTTGAGCTCTGTGCCCTTAACTATCCTACATGGTCATCTTACATATGGTGTAATGCTGTGGTTATCAGTATTAATATTACAGCTATTCTCTGAACTTTTATTTCCTTATCGCTAGAGCAGGGATGATGAGTTCTATAAGGATCAAGAAAGCAAAACTGTGAAATATATAACCTGGCAACCAAGGAAGTGCTCAGTAAACAGGGGTCCCCTCGTTGTCCCCCCAGGCCACCCTCCCCACACTTCCTCCTCTCCTAGTCCAGTTCTCTCCACCTAAGAAGGAAGCACGGGGCCTTGTGCAGGCCATAAGCCAAAGCGAGGCCAGCTGAGCTTTGCCCCAGAAACCCTCCGAGGGCCGCTGTCCCCAGGTGCCGCGTGACTGCACATCACGGCAAGCCTGGCCGACTCTAGCACAGCAGGTACACGCCCCACGGTGGGGGTGACGCAAGCACCGGTCCAGCCCTCGGGCCTCACCACCCAGCCTTGACCCTGTGTGTTCCAACCCAGTGGGGCTCACACCCGGGGTCTGAAAGCAGGTGGCGTCCAGAGGGTGAGTCTCCGAGGCCACTGTGAAATGCCCCCCTCAAGGAGTGCCTGCCTCCAGGCCAGATACCAGCACTGCACAGACAGACCTGAGGCACATGCTTACACAGACCAATCCCACACCCTCCCGTAACCCTACACGTGACACACACGTGCCTGTGACATGGTTCACTCTCACCAGGGTCCAGATCATTGCATGGGGACCTGACTCATCCAGCTGCACAGGACAGTTCTTCTTCAAGCCTAAAGAGCACCTCGTTCCCAAAAAGACAATGGGAAATGTACTCAATCTCTCCCTACCCTCCCACCCCATGTTCAGTCAAGAGGCTAAATCTGAAGGAGGAAAACAGAGGTTTCCAAGTCCTCGTCTCTTCCCTGAGTGTCCCATGATGGTGGAGCCCAGCCCCACCCTCCCATAACCCAGACCTGCCATCCTGGGAGCCCCTCTTCCTGCCTCTTCTACCAGGTGCTGTCAGAGTAGGATGGAAGAGGGTAGCCCCAGGTGCCTACCCCACGCAGTGTTCCAGCAGCTTCTGTAGTTGTCAAGAGCTCAGACTTTGGAGCCAGGCGTGGCCAAGAGTGGGCCAGATTCCTGCCATTACCAAGGGAGGGGCCAGGTTTGGGGCTTGCCCCCTCGCACTCTGGATTTCAGAAGGAGCTGAGTGTTTCTGAGCTTATGAAGGTCGAGTTTCGGTGACAAACAGTCCCAAGTGAGGACCAGGCTCCCTGGGTCCCACTGGTGGGAGGAATGCCCTGCAGGGCCTTCTGTCCTTTTGTCTCCCAGGAAGTGACACATGGGTCTGAGTGTCTACAAAAACCTTTTGAGAGGGATGTATCAGGAGATAGCCAAGTTCTCCTCCAGACACTGCTCTGCCAACTTGCCACCTTAGTGGCCATCTCTTCTGAAGTCCTTGCCCACCTCCTAGGAAATTCCAGCTTGAAGTCAGGGTTGTCCAAATGGCAGCTTCCTGTTTGGGTCCAAGGTGATGGGGCTGGTGCTGGCACTGACCGGCCCCATGACCTTGGCCAGGTTTTCCCTAACATCTCTGAGATATGTTTTCCTTGGCTAAAATAGCATCTGCCTCCCTGTGTTGGGAGGATTGACTGAGATTCCGCATATAATGTGCTTAGCAAAGTGCTGGGCACTTGGTAGGTCGTCACTGCAGCCAAGACACCACATGGAAAAACAGCTTTCTCTCTCCTTGCCTCACTTTTCATATTGAGCAAAAGCAACCCAGGTCTCTATCTCAACCTATCCAGTTCAGAATTGTTGGCAGTTTAGACACTTCGAGACAAAAAAGGAGAGAAAGGGAGACAGAAATGGTATGCCTGCTGGATAAATGATATCTATGAACAAAAAGGGCAGGGAGGAATAAGCAACATGGTCAGGAGAACCAGCTGTGTACTGCCTCTTAAATGGCTCTAGCAGAGGCAGCCAAACCTTTACCCTCCGTGTGTTAAGAGCTCAGGACCTGGCCTCTCTCAAAAGCAACACTTAGAGGCTGCCCTGCAGGCTGGTGAGTGGACAGTCACAGATTGCAAAATGCTCTAGAATGTCATGAGTTCACCCTTCAGCTCTTTTAAAATAAAGAATTACAGATACTGGAACATTTTATCCAAGGTGGATAGTGGGGAGCTGTGTATATTTCACTAGCAGGTAATGTTTTTAAAAGATGATTTCTCCAATCGAGTTCCAGTAGCCAAGAATCTGACAAGTCATGGAATACCCTGACTCACCCCTACTTTCTGGAACTCTATCCTGACCCTCCACAAACCCACACCTCCCTCCCCTGATGGCCAAGAGGGCCAGGCCAATCTGCAGTGTACCTTGGCTTTGGGATCTTGCTTATACTTCACAGCAGAGTTTTCTAGGTTGGGGCAGCTCTAGGGGTTCTTGGGAGGTCCCTTGAGGACCTGGAGTGACAGCTGAGATGGACAAGCTTGAGGCCCCCTCTCCACCCTCACCCTCACTTTGATTCCAAAGACAGTGCAGCATAGTGGTTACGAAGGCTTGGCTGCAGGAGCTGGGTTACACCTAAATGACCTCCTCCTTGGGCTTCCCTTGTGGCTCAGCTGGTAAAGAATCCACCTGCAATGTGGGAGACCTGGGTTTGATCTCTGGGATGGGAAGATCCCTGGAGAAGGGAATGGCTACCCACTCCAGTATTCTGGCCTGGGGAATTCCATGGACTGTATAGCCCATGGGGTCGAAAAGAGCCAGACACAACTGACTTTCACTTGCACTTTTCACCTTGCTCGGCCACTTACTCGTGTAACCTCCAGAAGGGCTTTCACCATTCTCTGCCTTTCTTTCTTCATTTACTTTGTAAAATAGGCTACATGATCTAGGACCTCGAGTTGAGGATGGGATGAGAAAACTCAAGAATGTAGCAGAGTAACTGGCACGTACTAAGTGCTCAACAAATACGTTAACTGCAGGAGAATTTATGGCTTGCCTGGTGACTCAGCAGTAAAGAATCCACCTGCAGTGATTCGGGTTCACAGAGGTGCCGCAGACTCGGGTTCACTCCCTGTGTTGGAAGATCCCCTGGACGAGGGCATGGAAACTCACTCCAGTGTTCTTGCCCTGGGAAATCCCATAGACAGAGGAGCCTGGCAGGCTACAGTCCATGGGGCTGCAAGCAGTCAGATACGACTGAAGCAACTGAGCACAAGCATGAAATTTTATTTAATGGAAAAAAAATTTTTTTAAGGTACAAAATGCTGATCTTGGGTATTAACATCCAGATACTCAGAAAGAGAGGTATCTGGATTCCAGGGGGGCTTTTCTTAAGTAAGATTCCTATTCCAGGTAGAGATATTTGAGATCAGATACCAAGAAGAGTCTCAGAATTTCTAAATCAAAACCAAATAATGAAATATAAAATCATCAGAAAGCCTAAGGTGAGCCCCGTGGCGCTGGTCACACCCTAGCACACTCCCAAGGACAGACCTTACTGCTGGCCACCTCCAGCCTCTCCCGCACACATCTGAGCCTTTGGGCAGCTGTGGCCTGGGACGGCTTAGAGCCTGGTGCTCTCTGTCCTTTCTAACCACATGCTCATGGCCTCAACTTTTGGATGATACCCAGCCAGCCTTCTCATCTCTTCCCCATCCAGTTTCTTACACTGCTCTAGGCTCTTTTTTTTTTTTCCTTCCCCATCTCATGGTCTAAATCACTCCACAAGCTTAGAAGGAAAGTCAAGAAAGACTATTGGATGGGGCTAGACCAACTCTGGAGGGAAACCTGGAAGCCATATATCATTTCAGGTCCCTCCTTGTAAAGCCCTTCCTTTCAGTGACAAACCACAATGGACAGTGCACTATGCTACCTAGTCCATTCACTGGCCCTCTTCAGTACTGCTCCAGGCAAAAGACTTTCCCAGTTTCCGATGCTAATAAATCATGCTAATTACAGTCCAGGCTGGCTAACTCAGGTCTCCTCTGACCCAGACTGTCTGCCTCCCTCTCACTGGGTCCTTGGGTTCCTTTGTTCTGCTTGTCCCTCAGTTATACTGAGGCCTTGGTGGAGACAGCGTCATTTTCCTGAGAACAAATGTCGTCCCCAAATAATAACTAATTACAAGTGACACAGGGAACTGTTGATCTGAATTGTCATCCAGATCACTGGGCTAAGTTTCTCTCGGCCCATGCATCATTTCTCTATTTGACAGCAAGCTTCCTAAAAGATAGATACTATGATTATTCCTGTTTTACAGATGAATGAAGCTGAGGTCCAGAAAGGTTAGAAAACTTTACTAGAATTGCACAGCTAACAAGTGGAGGAAATGCAATTAACATAGTGGTATGGAGTGACCCCAATATTAACCAGTACATGTTAATATTTAACATTAATGGTATTGAATGAGCACTTACTCTCTGCCTGTTCTGTTCCAAGCACTTTGCATGCATTGATTCACTTACTCTTTGTAACAGCATGGAGAGGTAGATCCTATTATTCCCGTTTTGCTAATGAGTTCTAGGAGGCAGGCTCCCTACGTGTGAGATCACACACACTTTCAGCTTTAAGGGAGAATGCAAATAACAAGCTCCAGAACAGTAATTTTTCAAGGAGCATTGTGGTGTTAAGGAGAGGAAGCCATCTAGTACCTTCCCCTTAACTCCCAGCAGAGCAGCACTGCTTTTGTCCAGATAAACTTCAATTTGAAGAAAATACTATTCAGCTAAAAATAAAAATTCTGCTTCTACCAACCCCAAATTCCCAGTCCATCCCTCTCACTCCCCAAACTATTACATTTAGAATGGATAAACAACAAGATGGTACTGTATGTGCAAGGAACTATGTCCAATCTCCTGGGATAAACCAAGATGGAAAATAATATTTTTAAAAGAATGTGTATATATGCAAAACTGAGTCACTTTGGGCTTCCCTGGTGGCTGATGGTAAAGAATCTGCCTGAAATGAGGGAGACCTGGGTTGGATCCCTGGGTCAGGAAGATCCCCTGGAGAAGGGAATGGCAATCCACTCCAGTATTCTTGCCTGGAGAATTCCATGCACAGAGGTAATAAACCACAGGATCAGGACGAGTTGGACACAATGAGCAATTAACACTCACTTTCATAGATTAGCAAAGCATTGTAAATCAACTATACTTCAATAAAGATAAATAAACTCTTAGCATGCCCACTCTAAACAATAGTCTGGAAGGAGACACCTGTCCAGAAGCTTGTCAAGTTCTCCCTCAAAAGTGACCACCAGGAGGGAGCCAGCCTGTGGAAGATTTTTAATTGCCCCTTGGAGTGATTTTTAAAAACTAAATAAGTCAGCAATTAAAAATTGTGAGATTTCACATAACAATCTGGGCCTGGCAACACAGGGCCTACCTTCCTGCCTGGCAACAGCCAACTAGCAGACCTGGGCCACAACTGTCCACTTGGCGTGGACTTGCCCATTCTCACTGTCCCCATCGGCGGCCACTTTCGGGCGTGGGCATCACCTGCCCACCCTGTGGGCATCTGAGTGCACTAGCCCAGCTCTAAAAGCTTAAGCCCTCCCTCTGAATTTGAACACACCCCAGGTTATAGCATCGTCTCTGAGAACGTCACCCCAGAATTGCTGAAAACTCCCTTTAACCCCATAAGTCTTCTTCCCAGTGCAGCTAACCCTTTAAACAAGTGTCCTGACCTAGTTCCAACTTCAAAGGAGCTGGCCAAGCCTGCTGTGTAATCCTGGCCTGGGGACCTTTGGATTCAGTCTACCAGACATGGGATATCATCTGTCCCCAACTGGTAAACATAGGCAGAAGTGCCTCATGGCACAGTTTCTCTATAAAGTCTAGATTATTTTATGAATGGTAGACATGTTGAGGAAAACACTACATTTCCAGATAGTACAACCTGTTGAAGATAATATATTCTCTGGGTGAATTACCCTGTCTTTTATTTTCTCTGAGTTCATTTCTTCCACGCAGTAAAATGGTCTTCAGGTCATTCAAACAGTGTTATCATCAGCCTCTCTATCCTTCCTCTGATTTTTCAAACCTAGGTTATATATGTACATTATATATATAAATATATATGTGAAACATAAAACATATAAATATACATACATACACTGTACTATATAAGTATTTGTATAAACTATGTACATATATTTTAATTTAATTATATGTTTATATATGTGCACGCATGCTCAGTCACTCAGTTGTGTCTGACTCTTTGAGACTCCGTGGATTGTAGCCCACCAGGCTCCTCTGTCCATGGAATTTTCCAGGCAAGAATACTGGAGGGAGTTGCCATTTCCTACTCCAGGGGATCTTCCCCCCCGCCCAGGGATGGAACCCGCATCTCTTGCTTCTCCTGCATTGGCAGGCAGATTCTTGATCAGGGCACCACCTGGGAAGCCCCTTCTATATATATACCTTCATCCAAATTGTTTAGCCTGTGTGTCCAGTTTGGTCCCTGTCAACCAAGAAGAGGGAGGCAAATATGATGCAAACTTCCCACCTACAAAGATGGGAGAGTTAATGGGGGCCTAACTCCCTTACTGACCAGCCATGCAGCCTTAGTAGAGTCACGTAACCTCCTAGGCCTTCAGTTTCCTCCCTGTGAAGTGATGATAGTAGCTATCGCGCCCCAGGCTGGTCATTTCACTCCCCAAGCACCCACAGGGGGCTAGGCCAGCTCCCAGCCCACCCGACTCAGGCTGAACACAGCAGAGCTGGGCCTGCCCACCTGGGGGAATGGGGAGGGAGGTGGCAGGAGGACCCCTGAGTCGGGGTGAGGAGGACTGGCCTCCCTCAGAGGGGCAGTGAGCTGCGCTCTTGAGGATGAGCAGGCATTAGAAGACAGGTTGACGCCATCCTAAGTGACCAGAAGTGCCTGTGAAGAGACCTGGGGCTGGCGGCGGGGCGGAGTGAGGAGGAGCAAGCAGGCCTTGCTCACCGCTGTGAGGACAGGATGGCACAAACACCCCACAACCAAACGTCTTCCCACCATGTTGCTCTTCGCCCCCACAGGGCCGAGAACAGCCCCTTCTCTCTCCACTCTGGGGGCCGCGGAAGGCACTCAGCCGGTGAGGAGAGCCGCCGTGCTGGCCCCGGCCCTGGCCTCCCTCGGGGCGGGAGCCGCACACAAAGCCCGCTCTGTGGGGAGCTTCTGAGCAGACAGGGCCCGGGGAGGAGGCGGAGCCAGCGAGACCTTCCCAGTGTCCATGACACTTCTCTGAATCTTCCAGGCCTCGCTGGCCTCCAGAAACAACACGGCCCTGGCCATCTCCCAGGGCCAAAGAAAATAACACGGGGGTGGAGGTGAGCAGCGGGGAGGGGCTTGGAGGTTGGCGAACACCCTCCATGGAAAGAAAGAAAGTGTGTCCTCCAAGGGCAGCGCCCAGATAGGTACCCCCCGGCGGGGTTCAGCTCAGGACTGGGGCGGAAGAATTGCAAGGTTCATAAAAGTCTCTCGTGGGAATACCAGGGAGGTGGAGGCCCCGGGTTTACCCCAGCCAGAACTCAGCACATGGAAATACAGCCCAGATGGGAAAAGGCAGCCAGATTTTCCGAGAAGATCCTGGAGCCCCACCCCACGACTGATAGGGGTCCCTCCTGATCCAGCAACGTCAGCCTCTGCCATCCTGGCCAGATATCAACTCTGATTAAAAACTTAACCTAAGATCTGGGATCCTTTGTTGTAGTGCTTACACCCAGACAAACATCTCGAACATAAAATACAAAAAAAAGAAAAAAAAACTGTTAAGGGACTAAAAATAACTGCAAATTTGGGGCAAATGGCTGAAAGTGAAAGTTGTTTAATCCTGTCTGACTCTTTGTGACCCCATGGACTGCAGCCCAAGCCCACCAGGCTCCTCTGTCCGTGGGATTTTTTAGGCAAGAAAATGAGTGGGTAGCCATTCCCTTCTCCAGGGGATCTTCCCGACCCAGGGATCAAAGCTGTGTCTCCTGCGTCGCAGGCAGATGCTTTACTGCTTGAGCCACCAGGGAAGCCCTAAATGATGAACAAAAAAATACAAAAAGCCCTAAAATACAAAAAGGCCAAAACCCAACCACCACTTCTGAGGCACCAGAGCAGAAGCAGGGAACCATGCGTGATCCCTGGCCTCCGCACCTCCAAGGGCATGGGCAGACCACCTAAAGCACCCCTCCAGCCTGACCCACCAATTCGCCCCCCCCGCCCCTCACCCTACTTGAGAGACCAGGCTGACCCTCCTCCGGCATCCAGCAGGGACACCTGTTTCTTGTTCTCATTCCCTCGTGCTGCAGCACACGTCTTAAGAAAGCCTTGCCTGAATTCCTGGTCTGGTCTCTTATCAATTTTATTGATTAAAGAGTCCAAGGACCCGAGTCTGTAACAAACCTAGTGTTCAAGTTTGATCTCAATCCACTTCATGGTAGGAAAAGAGATTTCTGGAAGGGCTCTGAGTTAGAAGGCGTCTCAGTTTCTTCCTATTACCCATGTGGGAGGATTTGAGGAAGCAAAGCTGGTGTAGGTCAGGGCACATAGTAGCCTGACCAACACAAATGGGTGCTTAGGGACAGAGAAGCCATCTCCCGCTAGATATTAGAATTGCCACAGTTCATTTGGGGATAGTGGCAGCAAATTCAGCATTTAAAGAGAATCATAACAGCCTCGCTGCCGTTTACTGTGGGGTCTAACTCATGAGAGACACTGTCGTCCACACAGCCTGAGCCAGTCACCTCTGCCTGGCTACACCTGCTGCTTTCTGCTCAGCCCTCTCCTTCTCTCTGGCTCTCCGCTGGCATCCAATTCTCCTTCCATGTTTCATCTCTTCTCTGTACTGACCTCTGAACACCAGCATGATAGAATAGGAAGAGCACTGGCTTTCGAGTTCAGACTGGGGTTCATATCCCAACTCTGCCCACCACTGGCTATGGGACCTTCAGCAGGTCCTCTGTGAACCTCGGATTCCTCCTGGGGGATAGGAACCAAACCTCCTATTCATCATGAATCCTTAGCTCACAATTTGTTGTTTCACACATAGTAGGTGTTCAGTGATAATCTTTGTTGTTGTTAAGTCACTAAGTCATGTCCATTTCTTGGCCACCCCATGGACTGCAGCATGCCAGGCTTCCCTGTCCTTCGCTGTCTCCTGCAGTTAACTCAAACTCTTGTCCATTGAGTCAATGATGCCATCCAACCAGCTCATTCTCTGTCACCTGCCTTCTGCTCCTGCCCTCACTCTTTCCCAGCACCAGGGTCTTTTCCAGTGAGTTGGCTATTCACATCAGGTAACCAAAGTATTAGAGTTTCAGCTTCAACATCAGTCCTTCCAATGAATATTCAGGGTTGATTTCCTTTAGGATTGAGCGGTTTGATCTCCTTGCTGTTTTTCAAGGGACTCTCAAGAGTCTTCTCTAGCACCATAGTTCAAAAATATCAATTCTTTGGTACTCAGCCTTCTTTATGGTCCAACTCTCACATCTGTACATGACTACTGGATAACCACCATTGCTTTGACTATATGGACCTTTGTCAGCAAAGGTGCTTAATGATAATCTTAATAATAGCACTAAAAATCTTCTAGACTGTTTTCTAAGTACTTTTATATATATTAACTCATTTAATGCACAGAACAACCCTATGATGTAGGGGCTATCATTATCCCCGTTTTACTGATGAGAAAACTGTAGCTTTTTAAATGAATGAACAAATGAATGAGTGAGTACCTTGGTAACTGCAAGATTTGTGAAAGTGCCTGACCAAGGACGTGGTCCCTCACCTCTTCCACACCTGATCTATCAACCTTTTAGTTTCTCCTGGCATTGGGACAGTCTGTTGAGCACCCGTCTCTGTCCCTGGGTCAGCACAGCCACCTCTCAGCCTCTTGGACAGGATGGTGCCCACCTCTGTCTGGAGGTATAGGGAGCTTCAATGAAGGAGTGAAGGGGATCTGGCCTTGGGATAGAAATTCCTCAAAACATCACCAAAACACAAGAACGGCAATATAACCAACACTTCCACCTCCTCCATCCCATAGAGAAGCCTGCTCTGGTTATCCATGGTCTGCCAAACACTTGGCAACATCTCAGCTACCCAAGACAGCCAGAGACAACACACAAACCAGTAGCTAGTGTGGGGCAGCTGTCCATAAAGGCAGAGGGAATCAAATCAGCTTCAAATGGTGCCTGGCACACCACAGGTATTTAATAAACATTAATCGATAATTTTCTATGTGCCATGTAGTCTATATACATTAACCACAAACTCCAGAACAGCCCTGTGAGTGGAGCATATTATCCCCATTTTGCAGATAAGGAAACTGAGGTTTAAATACCTGTGGACCTTGCCCAAGTAGAAAGCCATGGAACCAGGATTAAAACCCAGGCTTGGCGGGCTCTAAAGTCTATACTCTTGATGTCATGTTGTCTGAAACCAAATACCTGAAGGGCCTTTTTCTTTCTCCTCCCATAGTGACCCCCCTTCAAGGTCCTCCCTAGCCATAATCAGGTTTCTCACCCCTCTCATTCCCTCTTCTGCCAGTAAGTCTACACACAGGATGCCTCTGGTTTTCACTGCAGGATAGAAGGTTACTAGGGTCCCAGAAAAACACCCCAGGACTGGAGGCCCCTTTGACTCACTGGACAGAGGATGAGGATGTTAACAAAACCAGAGCCTCCTTCAGGGGGCTTCTAATCCTCTCCCAGCTGTCATCTCTCACTTGTCTCTTCCTGGTGCAGCTTGCGACTCCTACTGGACGTCTGTCCACCCCGAGTACTGGACGAAGCGCCATGTCTGGGAATGGCTCCAGTTCTGCTGCGACCAGTACAAGCTGGACGCCAACTGCATCTCTTTCTGTCATTTCAACATCAGCGGCCTGCAGCTGTGCGGCATGACACAGGAGGAGTTCATGGAGGCAGCCGGTGTCTGCGGGGAGTATCTGTACTTTATCCTCCAGAGCATCCGCTCACAAGGTCAGTGTCCAGAGCGCGGGGCCTCAAGGACAGGGGCTCGGGATTGGGACCAAATGACTCTGAGGTCCTGCCCCACCATAGGACTCACGTGGCGATATTTTATTAACTGCAACCGTTAACCCAGATCCTCTACTAACCAGAGCTTTCCATACCTAGAAGTTCTAGCACACTAGAATCAGAGATTGGAGATAAAGCAGAGTGAGTACCAAGGAAGTAAGTTGAGTCCATTTTTTTGAAAAAAAAAGAAAGAAAGAAAAAGAAAACCGAAACATCTTCAGGGATTGCCCAGGAACCAACTGATACAAAATATTATGTTCATAAAGATTGGTAGCCATGAAAAGTGGACAGAAAGAGACTTTGGCTTGACCTCTCATTAAGCAGCAGAAGAAAATTAACTGGACTCTACCTTCCCTGTTTCCAGGGAGGCTCAACTAATTGCAGTTTCCTTTCATCACATTCCTAATGGTCAAGGATCAATTGGCCACAAGGTAGCGACAGTATCTTTATTTAACACATAACATGCCCTGAAAGGGGGTCTTCCCTGCTAGCTCAGTTGATAAAGAACCTGCCTGCAATGAGGGAGACCCTGGCTCAGTCCCTGGGTTGGGAAGATCCCCTGGAGAAGGGAAAGGGTACCCACTTCAGTCTCCTGGCCTGGAGAATTCCATGGACAGTATAGTCCATGGGGTCACAATGAGTCGGACATGACTGAGTGACTTTCACTTTGTGCCCTGAAAGGGGCTTCCCAGGTGATACTAGTGGTTAAGAAGACTTTTGCCAGGAGACATAAGAGATGGGAGTTGAGTCCTTGAGTTGGGAAGATCCCCTGGAGGAGGGCATGACAACCCACTCCAGTACTTTTGCCTGGAGAATCCCATGGAGAGAGGAGCCTGGTGGGCTACAGTCCATGGGGCTGCACAGAGTCAGACACGACTGAAGAGACTTAGCGTGCACACACAGGCCCTGAAAGAGTAGAATGTATATAGACATGCTTTATGAGAACATATAATTCTGTTTTCCCTTATCACAGATAAAGGGACTGAGGACCCAAGTGGTTAAGTAACTTCTCCAGGGTCACACAGAAAACAAGGCTGATTCGTGGAAAGTCAGTACAAAGCAAGGGCTGAGAGATCAAAAAGACCTTTGTTCCTACCCTGGCTCTAATACATCAGAGCCACAGGACCTCTGGCACATGGTAAACCTCTGTGAATCTCCATTGTCTCACCTCTAGGGTGGGGTAATGATACACACATCCTCAGCCACGTTTGTCTTCAGGCCCCTGCAGGTCCTGTGCTGTGATCTCCCCTCTGGGGCCCTTCTGTTCCAAGCAATTGTTATATCAAAACGTACCTTTCCCTGGTCCCATCACCTCAAGGTCTGTGCAAAATGGATAAGTGAAAAACCAGCTGGTTTTTAAACAGGCCACAAGCTGCCTCTTCTTATTCTAAAGGATCCTAGGAGCCACAAAGCCACCCCCAGTGATGGTCTTTCAGGCAGTCTGCAGGCCAGGGCGGTTATCGTGTTGAGCAGTGAGATTACTCCATCAGCCTGCTCAGTTCTCAGATCTCTATTTAATGTTCCTTGGGTGGAAATGTGTAAAGTGTATTGAAATGCAGGTATTGTGACCAAAGTTTCCAGGGTCCCAATCTGCCCAGGACATAGTGTCTTCACCTGTTTTCCTGTTTTTTGTCCTCAAAAGAGTCCTTGTTTGGACTATAAGTTTTATGTTAAATTGGTTATTACCTAGGTTAGGCCTTGCATGTGTACATGCGGGCTAAGTCACTTCAGTCGTGTCTGACTCTGTGCAACCCTGTAGACTGTAGCCTGCCAGGTTCCTCTGTCCATGGGATTCTCCAGGCAAGAATACAGGAGTGGGTTGCATGCTCTCCACCAGGGCATCTTCCCGACCCAGGTTTCGAACTCACATCTCATGTCTCCGGCATTGGCAGGTGGGTTTCCTTACCTCTAGCACCACCTGAGAAGGCCGGTTTAGGCCTTATATGACCCCATAGATTAGGGCTCTGACAGAAAAGGACACGGACCAAGTTTTGGCAGGGAGAGGAGTCAAAGGGGGTCTCTATGCCCAGTGTGTGGCCTGGCTCCACAGGCACTGCAGAGGGATTTAAGGGCCCAGAATCAGAGGGACCCTGGCCCCTGAGCGCAGGGTCGGCAGGAAGGGAGGAGGAAGGAGGCAGCTCCCCAGCGCAGGAGAGGAAGATCCCCCGGCAACCCCGCCTGTTCTTGGGAAGAAGGAACAGTGTATGGCTGACTAGAACCAATCATTCCGAGAACCAGCGACCCTAGGAGTCAGCAGTCACGGCTGTGCCCTGTTCCGGTCTTCTTGGTAAATGGAAACTGGCCCTCACGTTGAACGCCACGTTAGAAAATGGATGTCCTCCGGCTGTGGTGCTGCATGAAAACGTGATCTGAAAGTCCTCATCCAGCCCCAACCCACCCCCCACCTTCAGAGGAGAACAGCAGTCTCCAGGCCCCTCTTTGGATCCTCACGTCGGGTTTCTTAAGGCCTCCTGTGTCCATTCTTGTGTCCATTGTAGACCAGCATGTCACAAGTGTTCAAATCCCTGAGGGATCAGAGGTCACATCCCAGATCATAGACAGCGCCAACAGGGCGGTCAGGGTGCTTTTGTCACATGTTGCAGGCAAGGAACACAAGCCTGGAGGCTGGGTGACTGGCAAGTCTGCACAAGAGTCCATGACTCAAACCAGTGCTGAGCTCAGGCCTCCCGACCCCAAGCCAGGACTCACTCCCAATAGCCACTCAAAAACTTCTAGAAGCTGCTGGGAGGCCTGGCCCAGGGCTCTCCCGGGGTGACCTTTAAGAACAAAGAGACTGGGGGATTCCCTGGCGGCCCAGTAGTTAGGAATCGGTGCTTTCACTGCGGGGCCCCTGGTTTGATTCCTGGTTAGTGAACTAAGAGCGTGTAAGCTGTGCAGCGGCCGAAAAAGCACCGAGGAGGTTGTATCTCTCAGGAGTGGCTTTGGGGTGGCCCTATAAGGGCCAGGTGGTCTCCAAGTTTCGTTGTGAAATAAAACTACCCCACAGAGGGTAAAATCACTCCCCTTCTCCCCAGCACCTACCCTTCTGGCCTGGCCACAGAAACCAGGGTTGTATGCCATGGTTAATGGATTTCTTTTTCTTTCCCAGGTTACTCCTTTTTTAATGATCCTGATGAGACCAAGGCCACCCTCAAAGACTGTAAGTAACCAAGTTCACGCTGCTGTGCCATGGCTGTCATAGTGCACATGGGCTTGTTGGTTCTTGTAGGACTTCACTCAAAGGCTGATAACCTGAAACAGTGGGAGACTAAGAGAAGATGGCAGGAGCAACATGGTGGACAGAGCATGGGGCTTGGGTTTGTGGCTTCTTTATCCTCCCCCAGACTCAATTTCTTTGTCTATAAAATGGTCAGACCTTCGCTGGGTCATGATGAGTTCAAGTAACAGTGTATGTAAAGTGCCTAACCTATGCTAGCAGCCTAGTTGCTCCAAATACTGGTACCCATTAGCAGTAAAAAATCATAATTACAAATTACCAACCGTTAGAGGCCTTGTGGTTGATAATGTCTAAAAATCAGAGCTCATTAAGCAGATCACATTTATAATTATAAAGCGATGGAGGATCTCAAATGGCCTTGTTGACTGAAAATTAACCCTCATGGTTTTACTTCTGCAGATGGAGAAGGTTTAGGAAAGGGAACTTTGGAGCTTTCATTTTTTAAAGCTGATGATGATGATTGCTCTTGGTTACTGAGACCCTCTCAAAGGTCCTGACCTGGGGGCCTGACCAACCAGGACAAAGTGGCATCCATCTGGGGGCTTCAAGCAATGTTCCCATCCATCTTCAATAACTGTAAGATTAAATTAATAGCTATGGTGGCCATTTGTGAAACCCTTACTATGAGCCCAGCATGCTGCCAGGCCAGATATTCTATGTCCATTGTTATTTCAGTTCAGTTCAATCTCAGTTGTGTCTGACTCTTTGCAACGCCATGGACTGCAGCACACCAGGCTTCCCTGTCCATCACCAACTCCCAGAGCATGCTCAAATTCATGTCCATCAAGTCAGTGATGCCATCCAATCATCTCATGCTCTGTCATCCCCTTCTCCTCCCGCCTTTGATCTTTCCCAGTATCAGGGTCTTTTCCAGTGAGTCAGTTCTTCCCATCAGGTGGCCAAAGTACTGGAGCTTCAGCTTTAGCACCAGTCCTTCCAATGAATATTCAGGACTGACTTCCTTTGGGATTGACTGGTTTGATCTCCTTGCAGTCCAAGGGACTCTCAAGAGTCTTCTCCAACACCACAGTCCTCACATATAACCTCACTATTTGTTTCTATTTTTTAATTTTTGTTGGAGTATAGTAGCTTGACAGTGCTGTGTTAGTTTCTACTGTGCCACAAAGCGAATCCTCTGTATGTAAACATAGATGCCCTCTTTTATTTTGTATTCCCTTCCCATTTAGGTCACCAGAGAGCACTGAGTAGGGTTCCCTGAGCTATACAATACCTTCTCATTAGTTATGTATTTTATACTCAGTATCAATAGTGTGTTTATGTCAATCCCAATCTCCCAATTCATCCCATCCCCCGCTTTCCTCCTTTGGTGTCCATATGTTTGATCTCTACATCTGCGTCTCTGTTTCTGTTTTGCAAATGAGATCATCTACACTAGTTTCCTAGATTCTACATGTATGTGTTAATATATGATATTTATTTTCCTCTTTCTGACTTATTTCACTCTGTACGATGGTCTCTTGGCCCATCCACATCTCTACCAATGAATAACTTCACTAGATAGTAGCATTATCCCCATTTGCTACTATGGAAACTGGTGGTGCTGGAACTCACAAGTCATTGCAGAACTGAGATTCCAGCTCATCTCCTCAAGGTCTATGCTCTCATACACTGTGCTCCGCACCACATGCCCACTTGTGCACACACATGCATGCACGCGTGCCCCCAGACCCTTGTGCTCACTCTGCTGTCCTCAGTTGAGACCTAGGACTCAGGATTCCTCTAGGTCTGGGCCCAGCGACACAATGATTCAGAGAACAAGGGATTTTTGACTTACACCCAACAAGCTAGGAAACTGTCAGATGGGGCCCAAGGGGTGCACCCCAGCCCTTCTCCACTTGTTCTCTCCTCTCCCCTGCCCTGCCCCACCCCCACCTCAGAAGAGCCAGTGAACCAAGCCTGCAGGCCCAGCCTCACTGCCGGGCACCTCTTGCGTTGGCCTGAGATGCAGGCTCTGTGACTGGACTGCTGACCTCCTGGGGACATGTGTGTGACAAGCTCAGTGTAGACACTGCCCCTCCAGTCTCTATCCCAGCTTCTGGAGGACAGTGAGTGTGATTTCAGTCAAGGACAGGGAACATATCCTCTGGCCACACTTTACCAGTCTCCAGTTTCAAGGTAAACAAACCTCTCCAAATCCCACAGACAACAGAGAGCCTGGGCCCTGTTCCCATTGGCCCATGTCAGGCACAGTGCCGCCGTGGGGATACATTCAAGATGAAGGCCAGTGTGAGGCAGGGAGAGCAACCTTCAGACTCTGTGGACCTCTGCAGAGAAGCTTGGGGTGGGGCGGGGCTCACCATGCTGCTGCCTTGGGAAGCTTTGGACTTGGGAACCTCCCTCAACGTGGCCACCCAGTGATGGCTTCAGCCCCTCTATCCCCACCCCCAGCCCCACCCCCAGCCAAGCGGGGCCTCCAGACTAGCTGACCCTTGACTACCATCAAATCCACCGCTGAGAAGTAGGAATGGATAGAGGAGGACTGTTTATCTCTGGCAAGACTCACAGGTGGAAACGCCCGCCGTCCCACCCACCTCGCTTCTTGCTCATCAATCCTGTGTCCATCCCATCCAGCCCCACAGCTTCCGTCCAAAGCACGTGGGGGAAATCTTAAGAATTTAAAAGGTGACTCTCTTCCACCTGTTCTTGCCATTTGGGCATTTCAGTGAAAGCTGTTTTCCAGTCCCCAATCAATAGTTCACCTTTGTTTATCTTGACCGCTCCATTTGTTTTCTCTCTTCCTGGAAGATTAAATTGAAACAAAGGCCAGGCCTGCTCTGCAGGCGACGCTGCAGAGCATGGCACCGGATCTGAGAGGAGGGTGAAACCCTTTCTCCGTCTTGATCAACTGGCCATCAGCCCTGCCCACCTCCGTTCACCTCTCTCCGCCTGGCAGCATCTCCACCGTCAGCTGATCTCTCCTGAGCGTTCGTTGTGGTTTGGCCTGTGTGCTTGGGCCTGTTTTCCCACAGTGATACAGTCCTAGGCTGTAACGTAGGAAATAGCAGAGGGGAGGCCGAAGGGACCCTGAACGCTGAAGTCACGCACTCATGTCATTGTTCGTTCCAGTGAACCATGCGCTGCAGTTACTTGAGCTGAGGGCTCCAAGGCCCGAAAATGAGACGTGACCTCCGCTCTGCCATTAGGCAGGCTCCCCAAACGTCTCCAGGGCTCGCTCCGTCCTGCTCAGCTGTCTTCTTGTCCAAGAGCTTTCTCTGTTGGCTCCTGTTATGATCGGCAGCGCCGCTCAGCCCCTTCACCACCGCCTCGATCCTTTCACACTGCTACTGCATCTTTCTCCACCGCGTTTATCACCAATATGGGTCTGTCCACTGGCTGTTCCCTCCCACTTGGGTCTAAGCTCCCTGAGAGGAGAGACCTGTTTTGTGTGGTCCCTCAGGAGCCTGTGAGTGAGGGGCCTCCAGTGAGATACCTCTGTCTTCTTATATGTGAAGTGGGGAGAGTGAGAAACATACCTCGTAAGGGTGGGTGAGATTGGGTGACCCCCCTGGCCACAGCAGATGTCCAGCACACTTTAACAACTATTCACTGAGTATCTGTTGGCCACTTGCCATGAGAGAGACGCTGAAGCAGTGGTTGTGGACATCTGCTTCAGAACAGAACTGCTTTAGGTCCAAGTCCTGGCTCCACCTGTCTGGGTGAAACCCTTAAACTCTCTGGGCTTCAGTTGCTCCTCAGTAAAGGAAAAAAAGCAACAATACCTCAACGGGTCTTGGCAAAGACGAAATGAGATACTGTCTGTGAAGCCCTCACCAAGCACTTGGCATTTAGTAAGCACTCATCTGCTTGCAATGCAGGCACCCAGGTTCGATCCCCGGGTCAGGAAGATCCCCTAGAGAAGGGAATGGCAACCCACTCCAGTATTCTTGCCTGGCGAACCCCATGGGCAGAGGAGCCTAGCAGGCTACAGTTCACAGGGTCACAAAGTCGGACACGACTGAACGAATGACTAACACTTTCCACTTTCCAAGAATATCAGCTGTCAGGTGACCAACAGTCGACGTGGACACTTACAGTAGAGGAATAGTGGGTCCAGTGCTGGACACTGAGGAACGCACAGGTGCTGTGGGACAGAGAAGGGTGGGTTCCAAGAAGACTTCCTGAAGAGTTTTGTGAGAACGGAGCCGGTTGGGTGGAAGTGGGAGGCAGGGAGCCTGTGCAAAGGCCCTGAGGCAGGAGAGAGTCAAGCCTTATTGGGACCGTCTGACCCAAGAAGGAAGGAGTTGAGACGCAGCAAGAGATAAACCTGGAGACCAGGTGGAGGTCTGGGTGTGAAAGGCCGGACTGACAGGGCAGCCTCTGCCCGGGAGACCACAGGGCATCATTGCAGGCTGTCACCCTGCGGAGTGACAAGACCCATGGGCACTGAGACCAGCCACCCTGGGCAGTGGTGCGGTGCACAGGACACCATTCCCTCCCAGGAGAACATACTTATTTTGTTGTTCAGGAGTTATAGCATCGCCTCCCTTCAGCAGGGATAGTGAGAATAGTGCACTACAGTACATGGCTGCTCCACAGCATTTATTGAGCACTTACTGTATGCCCCGCACTGTGCTAGGTTCTGGGGATACACATGGGAACACAAATCCCTGCCCTCTAGTGGGGAGAGTCAGCCAGTGAACAAAATAAATACATAATGTGTTCCATGGCAAAAAATAGAACTAGGACGCGGCCTGCGGAGTAGGGTGAGTGTGTGCACTTCCGGCTCAGGCAGTCAGAGAGGGCCTCCCTGAAACGGTGACTTTGAGCAAAGATGGCAGTGAGAGCATTAGGCCGTGGACACCACAGGGAAGAGCACTCGGGGCCAAGGGAGCAAGTGCCCCGAGGCAGGAGGTGCCTGTGAGTTTCAGAAGGAGCTGGGAGGCCACTGCGGCTGGAGTGGAGGGAGCAAGGCGATGTGGGGATGGGGAGGGGTGGTCTGCTGCCACCTTTTAGATTTTAATCATATACACGTTGTATTCTTTTTTTGTGTGTGTGGCTCAAACATCATTTATTATTTACACACAAACAGGCAATTTGGGCAGAGCTCCGCATGGGAGGCTTGCACACCATGCCAGGCATCCAAGTCCTGCGTTTGAGGAGGGGGAGGGGAGGCCCTGGAGAAGGGAGGTGGGGATGGGAAATGGGGAGGGAGGTGAGAGGGGGTTGGGTGGAGGATCCTCTTCCAAGACTCCACTTGCAGGGCTGGCCATTGGACCCAGCTGTGAGCTGGTCTGTGACGTCTTCCTGCCAGCCTTGGGAGTCTCGGGGCGTGAATTCTGGGCTCTGTTCACAGCCCATATTGGAGGTGTGGGGACCGCAGACTCTACCCATTGACAGGAGAAAGGCTACCCCCTGCTAGAAGCCTCTGAGGACATTTAGCTGTGGCTTCTAAATGGAAGGCCAGATTTTTTACTTTATATTGGAGTATAGTTGATAAACAATGTTGTGTTCAGCAAAGTGATTCAGTTATACCGATGCATGTATCTCTTTTTCAAATTCTTTTCCCATTTAGGCTATCACATAATTATGCAACTATACCCCTGGCTCAGACTGCTACAGCCTGAGTTCTAACCTGACCCTGCATTGATTTCATGCTTTGCTTTCTGCTCTTCATAAGCTGTAGTCTCTTTGCTTTTCCCTGCATCCTTTCTGGTCTGTTCACACACTAGCCGGAGGGATCGTCTTAAAGTGTGGATCTTGTCAAAGTCCTCAGTCTTCACTTGTTGAATAAAATCCCTCACCCTTATCAGGTGCCCATGTGACTTGTCAGCAGCTCGCTGCCCCTGAGGGCACCTCTCGCCTTCCTAGCACCCCGTGGTCCCCTTGGCTTTGCACTGCTGCTCCTTCCCTCTGAAGCCCTCTCCTACCTCCTGACATTAGCATGACTGTGTTCCCTCTAGGAGACCCGCCCTGGCCACCCCATCTAGATGCAGCAGGTGCTTTCCCCTGCCTCCATTCTCTATCTAATGCCTCCTTCCTTCATAACACAACAGAGGCGATTTGTGTTTCATTTTTATTTTCCTTGCCCTATAGTCCTCAGCCTCTACCTGAGCAAGGACCAAGTCTGCCTTGTTCACTTTCTGTTTCCAGCTCAGAGCTTGGAATCTGACACACAGTTGGGCCCCAGTGTTGAATACAAATTCTCCTGAAACCTACTAATTATCCCCAGAACAGCAGCACCAGCTGTTTCCTGCCACAAAGGTGTCCAATTAATAGCTGCTCATTTGGTGTGACTTGAGGTCAGAATGTAGCCTCTAGATTTCTTCCTGCAGCTGTAAATCACTCTGTTGCAGATGCTGATTCCAGTTGCTTGAAAACAAGTGGCATCAAAAGTCAAGACTGTCACAGTCATAGTCGAACAAGTAAGTGTGCTGATGTCATTTGTCGTGGCTAATTTCTTGAAACCATTCATGAGACAACATCATCTACTTCAATAAGCTTTGAGACCCAGCGTTTGAGCAGGACTAGTTATTTCCCAAACAACACAGCAGAGAAACTGATGATTACTTTTATAAGTGTTACCAACTTTTTCTTTTCTCTTGGAAATGGTAATAGGAGAATTAAAGTAAGTAAATATTTTAGCCAGATTGAATTTCTAAAGAAGGGTTTTTTTCTCCTGGTCTACTGTGGATCTTTCTCTCAAAGGTACTCCAGGATAATAGCAATTCTGTTAGCTTTCCCAGCACTGAGACAGATCTACAGGGTCAATCCTGCTGGGCTTGGGTCTAACCATTTAACATGTATTAAATCATGATCCTCTAACCTGTGCTATGAGATAGGTACTCTTAGTAACCCATTTGAGAGAGACAATGACTAGAGAGATTTGGTTACAGGCTCCAAAGTCAGTTTTAATGACGATACAATGGAACAACAGAAATACCAGTTTTTCATGAAAAACACAACTGTAGGATTAGTCCAGCCAGACGGTTGTAGCTATGGGGCCTCAGTAGAACCATACTGCTTGTCAGAAAGAAGAATGAAAGCATCATTCGACTGTCATGTCGTTAATTCCGTAAGAACTGGTAAGGAGTTCATAGAGCAGGGAAGCTTCATGAACCAGTGTCGCTGGTTGCCGTAAATTTGGTGTCTCTGTGGGTGTTTTGTAATTGTTTTAGCAGAAGAGAATGTTTCACAGCTCAGTAAGGCTCCAAGTAAAGCATTCGGTCATAACTTTGGGACATAACTCATTGAAGGAGCAATTCTCACGGTTTCATAAGAAGTTGTATTGTATGACTCAAAAATTTTAATTTTTCACTTTTTTTTTGCTTCCCTAAAGGCCTCCAGAGTTCTCATCTATGGGAATTTGTGCGAGACCTGCTTCTATCTCCTGAGGAAAACTGTGGCATTCTGGAATGGGAAGATAGGGAACAAGGTATTTTTCGAGTGGTTAAATCAGAAGCCCTGGCGAAGATGTGGGGACAGAGGAAGAAAAATGACAGAATGACGTATGAAAAGCTGAGCAGAGCTCTGAGGTAAGTGAACAGCACGAAATGCCGTGAGTCTGCCGGCACAGTTATATAAAATGGTCAGCCACAGAAAATTGGGCTTCCCAGGTCGCGCTAGTGTTAAAGAACCCACTTGCCAACGTAGGGGACGTAAGAGATGCGGGTTCGATCCTGGGGTCGGGAAGATCCCCTGGAGGAGGGCATGGCAACCCATCCCAGTATTCTTGCCTGGAGAATCCCATGGACAGAGGAGCCTGGCGGGCTACAGCCCAGAGGGTTGCAGAAGAGTCAGACACGACTGAAGCAACAGCAAACACACAGAAAATTACACGGCTCTTTTTACTTGATAACCAAAAGGTCGTGAGACTACACTCTGGGTCTTAGTTTCAGGTGAGATTAGGGTTTGTAAACTGACACGCCGTCCTTGCCCTTCTTGGCAGTGTTCCCAGGGGATCACTCTGAGGCCATCTCACACACACACATTTTGAACTGCATGTGGTGAGGTTCAGTCAAGATGTCTGGGAAAGGTTTAAGTGTAAGTTGATAAGAGGGTGTGAAAATACCAGGGCAACCACAGACTGGCCCCACCAGCTGAGAGGAACGAGGGGGGTGCTTGTGTTCTGTCGCTTTCCTGCGGTGTGAACCGCCCCCCCTCCCATGCTTCTCTTCTGCTGTCTTTGCAGGTACTACTATAAAACTGGAATTTTGGAACGGGTTGACCGAAGATTAGTGTACAAATTTGGAAAAAATGCACATGGGTGGCAGGAAGACAAGCTATGATCTGCTCCGTCATCCAGCTCGTTTAATGGATTTCTGTCTTTTCAAACAATAGATTGCAATAGACATTGGAAAGTCCTTTAAAAAAAAAAAAAAAAAACACCTGCCAACGTGCTGATAAAATTTCTCCACATCTCAGCTTACGTTTGGATTCAGAGTTGTTGTCTGTTTGGGGGTAATGGCTGCAACCCTTAACAATTCTTTTTTTTTTTTTTTTTTAACCCAGGGGGAGGAGGGAATGACCTTTTGTGGTACCCTGATCAAACATCACTTCCCTAGTGAAGAGTTGCAGAACCACAATGCCCAGTGCCATCAGTGCTGCTCAGAGAAAAAGGATCCAATTCTGCCATTTAGAGGCTCATCTGGTGCTCCAGAGTTTTCACATCAGTAACTGTGGCAGCTCACAAAGCAAAAAAAAAAAAAAGTGATTAGTTTTTATCTAACATAGTAGGAGGGGGTGAGATGTGATAAGATAGATTTTAAATTGTTAAAGTCAAATTCCATAGTAAAGTTTCTTAATTGGTAAAGGAGCTAAGCCATCAAGCTGATACATAATTGGATTTAGCATAGTAAACTTTCTTAACCAGAGTATCTTTTTGGCCACTCAGCAAAACCCCCATGGCCATCTATCTGGGCTAACACACTTAAAATTAGGCACATTCGTAATTCTTGCTGAATTTATTCCCCCTCTTCTCCAGGGTAGGGAGCATCAGATGTGCAAAGAGTTAATCAACAGACGCTTGCATCAGTTTCTAAACCACTGTTTCTATGGTTCAAGCTGTCAATACAATAAAATCATAATTCACTGATTCTGTCTGTGGGCAAGACATTAAACCTTTATAGAGCCAGGAATTCCTGACGGCTCTGTAACAGGCCATTAAACTATGAGTCTCTCGTTTTGTTTTCCTACCTGATGGGTACGCAAGCTCTCAAACGCATATTTCCTCGACAAAAATAGCGACAGTGGATTTACACCAGTGAACATTCATGGGTTAAAGTCTGCACTGACGTTTTCTCATCAGTCACTGGCAGGTGAACCATTAGTTACTCCAGCGAGGTGGACTGCCCCCAGGACCCCTTCCCCAGAGCAGGAAGCTTCATGTGATGAGGCACTGAGCCACAAGATGGGCTGAGGGCCTCCATCTTAGAGTTTCACGTCAAAAGTAACTTGTTTTTAAAAAATGTGAATGACTGTGAAATAATCTATTTTTTGGATTCATGTGTTTCCCAGGTGGATACAGTTTATAAACAATGTGAATAAAATATTTAACATGTTACACTGTCTCTGGATTGTTCAGTTTAGCAAGGCTGACTCAACAAACATTGCTCAGATGCCAAGTTGTGTTCAACTCTTTGTGACCCCATGAACTGCAGCACGCCAGGCTTCCCTGTCCTTCACCATCTCCCGGAATTTGCTCAAACTTATGTCCATTGAGTTGGTGATATCATCCAACCATTTCATCCTCTGTCACCCCCTTCTCCTCTTGCCCTCAATCCTTCCCAGCATCAGGGTCTTTTCTAATGAGTTGACTATTCGCATCAGTTGGCCAAAGTATTGGAGTTTCAGCTTCAGCATCAGTCCATCCAATGAGTATCCAGGTTTGATTTCCTTTAGGATTGACTGGTTTGATCTCTTTGCTGTCCAAGGGGCTCTCAAGAGTCTTTTCCAGCACCACAGTCCGAAAGCATCAATTCTTGGGTGCTCAGCCTTCTTTATGGTTCAACAGTTCAACTCTCACATCCATACATGTCTGCTGGAAAAGCCATAACTTTGACTATACGGACCTTTGATGACCCTTCTATTAATATTTCCTACCAGTTAGGAGATGGAGATTCCTAGAGAGCCCCAAAGATGTAAGAGACATAGGGGAGTGATCTACTCCATCGCCTTTCCTTCTGAAGACAGTTCTCACAAGATGCAGGGCATGGACCAGTGAGGCTTACAGGTAGGTTTTTGTTTGGTTTGCATACAAACACACATTTTTGTTGCTTGTGTATGAGGTGGTGTTTTGTTTCTTCCTGTGAATTAGTTGCCTTATTTGAAAATCAGGAAATGTATAGGCAAATTCAGATCACCAATTTCTTTTTAAAAGTCACATCTGGCATCACTAGTTTCTCAGTGCTGTGGCAGTAATTTCCTGGACTGGGTGGAAAAGCATGTGGTTACCACTTCATGCTGCCTCATATCTTCAACTTTGTACCCTGTTGTGTTTAGTTTGAGGTGGTTGTTTTTATTTTTTTAATATAATTTTTAAAGATTACATTCCATTTACAGTTATTACAAAATGCTGACTATACTCCCCATGTTGTACAATACATCCGTGTACCCTACTTTACACCCAGTAGCTTGTACTTCCCATTCCTCCACCTCTATTTTGCCCCGATTAGCAACCACTAGTCTGTTCTCGCTCCATAAGTCTGCTGCTTCTTATATTCACTAGTTGGTTGTATTATTTAGATTCCACAAGTAAGTGATATCATACAGTATTTGTCATTCTCTGACTTATTTCACTAAGCATAATGATCCCCAGGGCCATCCATGTTACTGCTAATGGCAAATTTTTATTCTTTTTATGGCTGAGTAAAGATGTATGCACCACATCTTTATCCAATCTTCTGTCAATAGACGCTTAGGTTGCTTCCATATGTTGGAAAACAATGCTGCTTTGAACACTGAGGCACGGGCGTCTTTTCAAGCCAGCGTTTTTGTTTTTTCAGATATATATGTAGCAGTGGAATTGCTGGGTCACATGGTGGTTTTCTAATTTTTTGTTTTGTTTTTTTTGAGAAGCCTCCATACTGGTTTCCGTGATGGCTGCACCAATTCACTTTTTTTTTTAATTTCCATATAACCAGAATGGTTTTACATTTTGAAATTGGGACCCCTGTCCAAGCCCGGTGAAGAGGGAAGTACCATGTTGATACACTGGATCAAAGCTCGCAGTCCAGCTGAAAGAGACTGTCCAGGAAATTGGCAAGTGTCTAACAGGAGGGGAGCTGGGGACTTTCAGGCTACCAGCTTGGCAGTGGAAAAGCAGAACCAAGCAGCTCTGGGGAATGCAGGGACTGAGGTGAGGGCCAGGCAGGCAGTGGTGGACTGTACACTCACCACCTAAGAGATGCTGTTCCCCCACCAGAGGTGGGCATCAGGCAATTCCAAGAACCAAAAAATGAATCCCTCTGCTACTCAAAAAGTCCTCCTTCTGTAAAACCATTAAACTAGCTCTGTCTCTGTATGAGTTTCCAAGGCTGCCGGGAAGAAGTTACCAAATTCAGTGACTTAAAACTACAGAAATTCATTCTCTAACAATTCTGGGGGATGAGTCCAAAATTAAGGCATCAGCAGGGCCACGCACCCTCTCTAAGTTCTAAGGAAGACCCCTTCCTTGCCCCTTCCAGCTTCTAGAATCTCCAGGGGTTCCTTCACTTGTGGCTGTAAAAACGCAATCTCTGCCTCCATCTACATAGGAGCTGCCCATTCTCCTCTCCTTCGGTCTCGTAAAAGCTGACCTTGGAGTTTAGGACCCAGTTCAGGATGATCTCACCTGGCCATGTCATGCATGCGTGCTCCGTCGTGTGTGAGTCTTTGTGACCCCATGGACAGTAGCCCACCAGGCTCCTCTGTCCATGGGATTCTCCAGGCAAGAATATTGGGAGTGCATTGCCATTTCCTTCTCCAAGGGATCTTCCCGACCCAGGAATCGAACCCACATAAGAGGAGCCTCTTATGTCTCCTGCATTGGTAGGCAGACTCTTTACACTACGCCACGTGGGAAGCCAGATCTCATCTGGAGATATTTGCAAAAACCTTTTCTCCAAATAAAGTCACCTTCACAGGTTCCAGAGGTTAGGATATGGATATATGATTTTAGGGATCATCATTCAATCCACTATACTCCTTAAAATGTGAGTTTTACTTAAACATAGATTTTCATAATGTAATTCATTCCAGATCAGAAAATACAAGGATTATTTAAAATAACATGTTTAAACAAACAATAAAAAAGCAAAACAACAAAAATTTAAATGACAATGCAAAAATCACTTATCAAACAGCCAAATGATAGAATAAGTTTTTCCTTTGTAAAAAAAGAAAAAGACCACAGTAGAGCTTTCTACATGTGATTAAAATTCTCAAAAACTCAAAAGTATACAGAACTTTTGGAGTTCACATCTATTAACCTTTCACATCTTTAAAAGCTCTGATGAGGATTTTAAAGCCTTCAGTGTGCCCTGCAGGATCACTTAAAATAGAATCTGGCCCTTTGCCTTTATCATGAAACAAGAGGCAAAGAAATGGCCAAGAAGCTTGCCCACTGTTTTTCTTTCAGAAAAGCAAGTGCTAAGAAATTCTGAAAACTTATTTCTGTAGCAGGGATTACAAATTAGAGTCATGCCCTTTTACCTGGGGAAGGGAAAAAATTAATGTGCTTTAAACTAAAATTTTGACATTGAATTTGAAAGCAACAAGATGATTCTTCAATGTTTCCCTAAGTCCAGACCAACCCTCCTTTTAGAACAGTAAATAAAAGATTTTAAAATACCAGTAGATTTTTAGAGAGTGGTGTGCCAGAAGGTAAGTGAAAATGTCTTAAGAAGGTAAGAATGTGAGAAACGAAGACATGTCCACACAAAAACACACACACAAATGTTCATAGCAGCATTATTCACAGTAGCCAAAAAAGTGTAAACCACTCAAATGTCTGTCAACTGATGAATGGATTGCTAAAAAACAGCTTATCCATACAACAGGATATTATTTAGCAACAGAAAGAATGAAGTACGATACTTGATAAAACATGTAAGGATCCTGATAACATTATACCAAGTGAAAGAAGCCAGTCACTGAAGGTCACATGTTGTTATGATTCCATTTAGATAAAATGTGCAATGTAGGCAAATCTATAGACAGATCCGAAATGGCCAAGGGTTACTTGGCAGGATTAAGTTGGGCAGGGGGTGGGGGTGGGGATGGTGCATGACTGCTAATGAGTAGAGATTTTTAGGCGGGGACAGAGATGTTCTAAAATTTATTGTGGTGTTGACTGCACAACTCCGTGCATATGCTAAAAACCACTGAATCATACACTTTAAATGGATGGATTTTATGGTACGTGAAGTCTATCACCAAAAAACAGCTAGTTTCTTTTTTTTAAAAGAAAGTGTCAATGATCAACTGTGTCAAACACTGCCGAAAGGCCACGTAAGGTAAGGATGAGAATGGACTTTGGGCTTTGGGCCTGTGTGTGTACGTGTGTATGTACCAAAACATACATAAAATTTACCATTTTTTAACTGCTTTTAAGTATACAGTTCAGTGGCAAATATATTCACGCTGTTATGTTACCATCACCACCATCCACCTCCAGAACTTTTTCATCTTCCAAATGAAACTCTATACCTATTAAATAAGAATTCCCCACTCCCCCCTCCCCCAGCCCTTGGCAACCACCATTCTACTTTCTATCTTTGTGTATTTCACTATTCCAGGTACCTCATATAAGTGGAATCATACCATACTTGTCCATCTGTATCATACTTACTTCACTTAGCATGTCTTTAAGATTCAGTCACATTGCAACATGTGTCAGAATTTCCTTCCTTGTTAAGGCTGAATAATATTCCATTGTCTGGATAGACATCTTGTTTATCCATTCACCTATTAATGAACCCTGAAGTTGTTTCACCTTTTGACCCTGATGAATAATGCTTCACATGGTACACATATCTCTTCAAGTCCCTGCTTCCACCCCTTTTAGGGATATACCCAGAAGTAGGACTCCTAGTGGGACCACTGGATTTTAGTGGCATGGAAGTCATTGATGACCTTAACAAGGGCAGTCTGCTTGTAGGTTCAAAGAAAGAACAGAGAGAGTGAAGATAGCAAGTAAAGGCAGTTCTTAAAAGACATTTTTTCAATAAAAGGGAGCAGAATAAAGGGAACAATAACAATAAATATCATTAACACTGCTGAACGTTATATATGAAAGCTGTTGAGAGTAAATCCTAAGAGCTCTCCTCATGAGAAAAAAAATTTTGCTTCTATTTCTTTTGTGTTGATTCTATATGAGATGACGAATGTTAACTAAAATTAGGTCGGTGCAAACCTAACTGCGGTTTCAGGTTTTTAAATCATTATAATCAGGCTCAAACACATCTTTATTAATCAAAATAGGAACCACTACAATCAACACATTTTTTCCAGTAAGAAATGTTTGCTTCTTCCTATAGTGTAAAAATCCGTGCTACAGGATTCAACAAACTCTTGGAAAGCATTTTCTGCATCCTACTGGCTATGGAAGTATTTTTCCTGCAAAAAGTTGTCCCTGCAAAATGCAGATTTCAGTGCATCTCATCGATTTGCTGACCATACTCAGATGTAATGGTTTTGCTGGGATTCAGAAAGCTGTAGTGGGTCAGTCCAGCAGCAGATGACCAAACAGTGACTTTTTTTTGGTAAAAGTTTGGCTTTGGGATGTGGCTTCCCTGGTGGCTCAGAGGTTAAAGTGTCTGCCTGCAACGCAGGAGACCTGGGTTTGATCCCTGGGTTGGGAAGATCTCCTGGAGAAGGAAACGGCAACCCACTCCAGTATTCTTGCCTGGACAATCTCATGGATGGAGGAGCCTGAGGGGCTACAGTCCACGGGGTCGTAAAGAGTCGGACACAACTGAGCAACTTAACTTTCCCTTTTCACTTGGCTTTGGGAGGTGCTTTAGAGCTGCTTCTTGGTCCAACCGCTGAGCTGGTTGTCTGTCACTGGCTGTCATATAGAATCCACTTTTCGTCACACATCACAGTCCGATCCAGAAATGGCCTGTTGTTGTTGCGAAGAATAAGAGAAGACGACACTTCAAAATGATGATTTTTTTTTTCAGTCAGCTCATGAGGCACCCTCTTATTAATTAGGCTTTTCTACCTTTCTAATTTGCTTCAATGCTGAACAACCATAGCGTGGCTGACGCTGAGTTCTTCAGCAACTTCTCCGGTAGTTGTAAGAGGATAAGCTTTGATGATCCTCCCAACTGGTCACTGTCAACTTCTGATGGCTGGCTGCCACGATCATCTTCAAGGCTCTCATCTCCTTTCCAAAACTTTGCAAAACCACTACTGCACTGTATGTTCATTAGCTGTTCCTGGGTCAAGCGCATTACTCATCTTACAAGCTGTCTCTGCTGCTTTACAACCCATTTTGAACTCAAATAAGAATATGGCTCAAATTTGCTTTTTGCATTACTTCCACAGTCTAATGTAAATATAAAATAAACAGCAGATAATAAATCATTATCAAAAAACATAAATGAGAAATGCACATTAAAATGATGTATAATATAATCACATTAAGAATGTATCCCAAAACCAAATGGCAAATTTCAACAATGCAAAAACCACAGTTACGTCTGCACTAATGTAATATTATTATTTTGACCTCACCACACAGTGTATGGAATCTTAGTTTCCCAACCAAGGATCAAACCTGGACCCATGACTAGAGCACCAAGTCCTAACCACTGGACTGCCCAATTAAACTTATTGTGATAACCATTTCATGATTTATGTGAGTTGAATCATTATACTGTACACGTAAAATTTATACAGTGCTGTATGCCAATTACATATCAATAAAACTGGAAAGAAAAAAAAGGGAAAAATAAAATTCAAAGAAGTTAAAACTCATAATCAGATAAAAAGAAGCAAGCTAATGAACAAGAGATCTAAGTAACTTTCAAAACTGGGAAATTTGCTGTTTTCCCAGTAGAATAAAGTTCTGGTTCCCTGTACCTCAGAAGCAGTGTATAAAGGCTATTGGTTTAAACAAATAATATACTATCCTTGTGAAACCAGTATTTTCAATTTTAAGGGTAAGTATCTGATAACAGGGGGCTTTCCTGGTGGCTCAGCAGTAAAGAATCTGCCTGCCAATGCAGGAGTCACAGGTTCAATTCCTGGGTCAGGAAGATCCCCTGGAGAAGGAAATGGCAACCCATTCCAGTATTCTTGCCTGGGAAATCCCATGGACAGAGGAGCCTGACTGGCTACAGTCCATGGCGTCACAAGAGTTGGACATGACTAAGCAACTAAACAACGACAATCTAATAACATGATATTCAGATTAAGAATCTTGAGACATTTCAAGTTACATATGGAGACTAAAGAAATCAAACACCAGTCTTCTATTTTTATTTACAGATTATTTTATTGGAAAAAGGAAAGCAATTACAAATCAGTCTACTGCAAAATCAGTGCTGTATTAGGATAAATGTAACTCCAGGTCTTAAAAAATCTGATTAATTCAAAGCAGGAATAAACGTCAAGCCATGACGGTGCTGAAGTTATTTTCAAAAGACAGCAATGTGTTCTTCCTCATGGGAACTTAGAAAAATTTAAAATTCTCAGTAAATTATCTTTATCTTTTCTTCTTATATAATTACAGTGATATTTTTATAAAATAGGCCATGAGATGATATGTAAACATTAATGTCACTAAGACTTTTTCTTGTCAAATAAAATCATATTTCTGCTATAAACTTTCATTCTAGTCATTTTAAGTGAATAATCAGCTGTCAAAAGCAAATACATGTTTCTTTTAAATGGTTGTTAAGCCCTAACCTTCGTTCACCCACAGGAAAGTAGGATTAAAAGCCATTATTACATCATTTGCAACAGAAATCTCGATTATCATTTTACAGACACAAACTTGCATTTGCACGTCTAGTGCAGGAGAATCTTCCATCCAGCGATCAGTGGGTACAGGCATGAACACAGGCTTTGCTTCACAGGCGGACAGCAAGGAGGTGCAGGACCAGGGCCCCCGACCCTCAGAGATTAGCTTTCTCCCTTGCAGACAAGTGAGACCCATGCTGCACGTAGGTGTGAACTGCATTCTGTTTCAAAAGGGCAAGACCAGCAGGCTAGTTAGCTCACTTGGGCAGAGAGTCAGCACTTTTCTGCTTTCATCTGTGATCAAATGAAAGTAACAATGCAGAATCTGTCCACCTTAGATTGTCTTATAAGCACATGTGCTAAGTCACTTCAGTTGTGTCCAACTCTTTGAGACCCTATGGACTCATAGCCCCTGCAGAGGAAGAGATGACAACCCACTCCAGTATCCTTGCCTGGAGAATCTCATGGACAGAGGAACCTGGTGGGGTTGCAAAGAATCGGACATCACACACACACACACACACACACACACAGGACGTCACATACACACACACGGCATGTCACACACACACACACAGCAGTCTTATATGGCATGTTGACACACACACAAAACAGAGTCTTATATGGTGCGCACGCATACACACACAAACAAAGTCTTATATGGCACGCACGCGCGCGCGCGCGCGCACACACACACACACACAGTCTTATATGGCACGCGCACACGCACACACACACACACACAGTCTTATATGGTGCATTCACACAGACACATACACAGAACAGTCTTATATGGCACGCGCGCGCACACACACACACAAACAGAGTCTTATATGGCGCACACACACACACAGAGTCTTATACGGCGCACACGCACACACACACACA